>VWPU01022463.1:0-25929 GCA_013398955.1 Callaeas wilsoni | reverse complement strand
GTGCAGGAGCACGGCCCCAAGGTCCGGCAGGAGCAGGGCCTGGCCCGGCGGGCGCAGCAGGAGCGCGGCGGGGCACGGCGGGACACGGCGAGCCCCCCGGCCCGCGCCCGCTGGTGGGTGCGGCGGGGCCGGCAGGAGGAGGGAGAGGCCCGGGGCGGAGTGCAGGAGGAGGGCGAGCTCTACCCGGGGGAGCAGGAGCACCCCGGCGGCAACCCCGGCACGCGGACCCCGGCACACCGCCCGAGCCGCAGGAGGTCCGCCCGGGTGTGAGGTCGCACCCCGTGCCCGGTACCCGCTGCCCCGGGGGTGATCCCAGCCGCGTCTCGGACGTCCCCGGCGTCGATCGTCGCACCCCGCCCCGGCAGGTGTGCGTGCTCGTCCCGCCTGGCATGCCGGCTGTCTGGAGTGCCGCCGTGCCCGTCCTCGCCCTCCGGTGACGCTGCAGACCCGGCGCGGGATGCGGTGGCAGTGGCGGTGAGCGCAGAGGTAAGGAACGAGGCGTGACCCCATGGTTGGGAGTGCTACGAGGGGCAGGGGGGTTCAGGGCTTGGCACTGTGCTGCTGCCTGGTTGACATCTGAGTGTGCCGGTGTGTTGGCACCGTGCCCCGCAGCACTGCGAGCTGCGGTGCTGCCCTCGTACCCAGGCACTGTGGGACTGGTCAGTCCCGGCCGGCGGCATGCCCGACCTCATGCTCCAGCTGCCAGGGCAGAGCAGGCAGCAGGGTCTGGTGTGAGTGGGTGCCTGGTGCCCTTGAACTCTCCTAAACCACAGCGGAAGCTGGGGGAAGGTTGTTGGTTTTTTTTTTCGTGGAGAAAAGGCAGCTTTGCTCTTCCTCTTCCCTGGGTTCGTGGGAGCTGTGGCACTGAACAGAGGATCCTTGTCCTCCGGGGCCAGCCCCGCGCCTCGGGGTGTTGTGCTGCGGCCGAAACCCCGAGCAGCAGTGAGGTGCGGGGAGCCTCTGACCACTGGCCCAGCAGGCAGTTCCGTGGCTGCGTCCAGCCGTGTTGTGGCAGTTTTTCTCTGAACAGTCCAGGACTGTTGGGTACTTTTGGTCTTTGTTGGTTTTGCTTTTTTTAATAAAAGTTTTGAGTTAAACCTGGTAAGGTGGTGCTGACAGTCCAGACAAGGATCCTACGGCGCCAGGCAAATCCTCCTCAGCTTCTCCCAGTGTGATCAGACCTCTTGCCCACTCTGAAGCAGCAGCTGGGGAGGGGTTTTGGAGGTGGCCAGAGGAGCCCAGGCAGGGACAGTGTCTTTGGCGGCAGTGCTGGGGCTGGGCTGTCTGGGCAGGACAGGCTGGGGCAGAGCCTGGCGCTGGCACTTCCCCACACCCTCACCTCCCTGGGGCCGCTTGGTGCAGCGGGCGCACCGCGGTGTCCCGGTGCTGCTGGGCTCCGGCACCAGCTCAACGCCCTGCAAAGGGTGTCCCTCTTGCCAGGTGCTGTGGGCTCTGGAGGTTGTGCATTCCCCCCTCTTACTCAGCCGTTCATTGAGCTGGCTCAGGGCAAAGCTTTGAACAAAGTTGCTGGGCTCTGGGCTTTGCAAAAGTCTCCTAAAAACAAGACCTGCCTCGTGGGCTGTCTTTGAGCAAGTCTGCGCTACCAGGCACCTCTTTAGGGAGAGGGTCCAGGATGGACCCTGGGTGCTGCGCACCCGTCCTCAGCTGCAGCTCTGCTCCCGCTGCCAGCCCCGAGCCCACTGGTCCCCGCAGGGATTGGGGGGGTAGAAGCAGCTTCCGCATCCCCCGTCGGGCCGCGCCGAGGCCTGGGGGTGCAGGGTGGGGGCTGTGCAGGCTGTGCAACCTGTTACCAACCCCTGGAGCTACCGGAGCCTCGTTAGCCAGGTATTTGTTAGTGCAGGGTGGGGTGTAGTGGGTATGGCTGGGGGGGCTGTCGATGCCTTCCTCCTCCTGAGGCAGCTGCCAGCCTGCTGTCCCACTGTGACTCAGCCTCTCCGGGGCAAGGGGGGCCCTCAAGAGCAGAGGAGCAGCCCCCAAGGGACCATGAACTACTGTGAGCTTGTAGCAGAGTCCTGTCCCAGCCAACTGCTGGCCAGACTTGACACCGTGCCTCAGTTTCCCCCTTCATCCTGCCCCTGAAGCCACCTGAGTTTTGACTTCAGTTGTGTCCATGAGGGATGGTAGCTATCAGGGGCAAAGCTCCTGGGGGGCATTGCCCACTTGTATGGGTTTTGGGGGACAGGAGGAGGCTCTGCTTCGTGCACAGCCCCTGCCAGGACAGGAAGACAGGAGAAAGTCTTGTTCCATCCCTTTGCTGAGCAGCCGTGGGGGAGGGCCACTGCTTGTGCTGCAGCCGGCTAATTAGGGTGCTGTCAGTTAGTGCTAATGACCGGCAAATACTGAATGGCCTGGCCAGGGTGCTGTGCTGCTCTGGTGCTGAGGAGCTGCGGGGACTGAGCCTTCATCCTGCCTTCCAGCTCCAGGGGTCTCAACTTGCCTGTTCCCAGCCCAAACGGGAGATGCTGCTGTGTGGATGTGGCTTTGTGCCAATCTGGCCTGAGACCTGACAAACTCGTTTTATGTCAGCTGCAGCCTGGCCCAAGGACACATCCTGTACCGGAGTGGAGATGGGAGTACTGCTGGCAGAACCCCCGGGGTGGAGGGGCCGGATGGGCTCAGGGTGCATCCTGGTGCCCTCCTTCCCTGGCAGGACTGGGGGCAAAGCTCACCTGGGGGGCAGGTCCACAAAGGTTCTTCCAACTGCCTTGGCAGAGCAGGTCATGACTCTGGATGCAGGGAGACTTCCCATACCTTAACCCCTGGGAAGTCTAGAGCATCTGGGGTGGACAGATGGGGGTGCCAGGCAGGGAGACCCATTCTGACCTCTCCCAATTTGCCCCAGGGGGATCCTGTGACCGGTGTCACCTGAGCCCTGACGTTTTCCCCCTCGCACACTGCCTGGTTCGCTGCGACGCTGGGGCTGGCACTGCTAAGGGACCCCCACAGTGCTGTCCCTGTGGCCCAGGTGAGATCAGTGGTGGGGGGGCCTTGGGGCACAAACCAGCCTTGCATCGGGGCAGGGTGGCAGGGTCCCTACTGTGGCGGTGACACCAGGGCTCAGTGATGCCAAGCCTGCTGCCCTCTCCGTCTCCCCAGCAATGAGGTTGCCAGGGACTGTTGCTTTGCATGTTTGTCCCCCAAAACACTGCATTGTAACCCTGCCTTGGTGGGACAGCTTGAGGCTGAAGTGAGGATGTTGTGGGGTCAGCAATTGCTGCCCACACCAGCTAGCTGGGAGGTGCAAGACAGGCTAAGCCCGCCCCAGCTCGACCTGCGGAGCGGATTTAACAGAGGAAAGAGGCTTAGGGAGGGGATTGGGGTTGTGCTGGGATGGGGGGGCCCCCCCACATGCCTGTGTCTTTCCTTCCCACACAGCCACAGCTGCAGGCAGGGGCTCAGAGCAGGGGATGCTCTGTGCTGGGGGGCAGGATCAGGCCATGGGGCCAGGCTCTGGGAGCCCAGAGATGGCAGCGAGGAGGAACCTGGCACCTCGGCCTCCCCGGCCACCCCTGCCACGGGGGTCACCAGCCCTCCGTGCTGGCCCCCCAAGACCTCCTGCTTGCTCCATCCGGCCAACCAAGCAGCATCAGGTGCCAGCACCGAGGGAGGTAAAGCACCCACTGGTATGGGGGTACGTGGGGTGGCACAGTCCCACGAGGGGCCGGGGACGGTCCCCGGAGATCTGGGTGACAGCAGCATCCCACAGATGGGCAGGATGCAGGCGGCAGCCCTGCCTTTGGTGGGAGCGGGGTGTGTTTGTACGCGTGGATATGTGCGTGTCTGCACACCTGCGCCATGGCAGCCGGGCTGGGGAATGTGTCACCACAATTTGGGGCCGCCCTCGGGGCCCTGCCAGGGCTGAACAAGCCAGCCCAGGGTGACGGTGCGGCTGCCCTGCTGCCGCCGCAGTCAGTGAGATCACTTCCAGGCGACACAGCTGCCAGGAAGGTGGCAGGAAGGTGGCAGGCAGGCTGTGACAGTGAGCGGGGTGATGTGATGGAGGTGAGTGGGGGACCCCATCCCCCTGTGGGAGCTTTTTTGGGGACCCGCCACTTTCTGGGGCCCTCTGTGCGGGGTGGTGGGTGTGGGGGATGCAGTGGCACTGGTCCCAGGGATGTGGGGCCAAGTGTGGTGTCCCAGAGGGCTGGGGACCGCCAGTGTCCCGACAGAGGGGAGTGATACCTTGTGTTCAGTGTGACTGTCACACTCTGGAGGGTAGAAGACAGTGCACCCCATCCAGTGGTTGTCATTGTGGTGGGACCCCCCGAATGGTGGGAATTGCAGGCAAGTGAGTCAAGGCTGGCCGGGCACGATGCCATTTGTCCTCTTGTAGGGTACCTAATCATTTTGGTGTCAATTAAGCCTGGGCAGGCCAGGAGGACCCGACGTGTGGGAGTGTGAGCCATATCCATGCCCGGGGCTGTGGGGACAGGGACTGTCCCTGCTCATCCCCACAGCATCGCCTTTACTGGGCAGGCTGATGAGGGTTTTGGGGTAGCACAGGGCGGCTGGGTCCGGAGGGAAGGTGGCATAGCACGTGCATCAGTCACCGTCCTGTGGCGTGCCAGCGCGGTGACGCCGGCGGGCCGTGCGCGGGGGCGGCTCGCTGCTCCCACGCCGCAGGCTCGGCCCGCCTCGGCTCCACGGCTGAGCTCACCTCCGTGGTATGGCAGGAGGAGTCGCCAAGGGGCTGTCCCCGCCCGGCCCCTCAGCCAGGACAGATGCCCACCGGGATTGGGGTGTTTGTTTCTCTGGGGGAGGGAGAGGGGAAGGGGGGGCAGGACAGGCTCTTGCCCCCTGCCTTGGCACGCTGACAGCCTTGTGTCACTCCTTTGGCTACACCAGGTTCTCAGGGCTCTGGGGGGGGGGGGAACAGGAGGGGTCGTGGGGGTGCTTCTGGGGGTCAGAATGGGGCATCGTGCTCTGTGGCGTTGGCGTGAGAATCAAATTGGTCCCTAGGGACTCTGCTGTGCCCCAAAAGACACAGGGGTCTTTGAGGGGGCTGCAGCACACACACACCCCACCCCACCCCCGAATTTCCACCTGCTTGCAGCTCTGGCCCAGGGGGCTGGGAGGGGGACTGTGGCTGGGCAGCGTTGGGGTACAGGCCAGTCCCGATGTGCGGGTGTGGGGGTTCCCCATCCAGGGAGGTGGCTTCCTGCGGGGGGCTGTGCCAGGTGCACCAGCGCCTGGCAGAGGTCTAGGAGACCCCCCATCCCCCTGCGAGGAGGTGAGGGGAGAGGATTGATCCTGGCGTGGCCTTCGGACCCCCATCCCAGCGGCACTTCCCGGGGCCTGGCTGCTGTCCCACAGCCCTGCCGTGCTTGCGCCAACGCTGCCGGTCGCTGCGGAGCAGCCATCTTCCCAGTGCATCCCATCCCCCTCTGCCTGCGCAGGGAAGCGGGAGGGATGCTGGGGATACTGCCAGCGCCAGAGCCCCCCCATCCCTCTGCAGGTGCCTCCCTAGCCATCCTGCCTGCCATAGAGCCCCGGCTGCTTGACGATGGTTCCCCCTCATCCTCCTCCTCCGCCTGGCTGCCTGGTGCACCGTGCTGGGGTGCGGGGAGAAGGGGGCTGCGAGCGCGGCGCTGGTGCGGGCGGCGATGCCACCACCTCTCCACTCAGGAGCCGGAGCAGGGACAGAAGGTGGGCGGTTGGGTTGCCGCGCCGGGAGGAAGACAGTGGTGCCAGGTTGGGATTGGGGTGAGGACAAGCGCTCGAGGGGCTGCCCCCCTTCTCTTTTCCCTTTCGTCTGCATCCCTCCATCTATCCCCCCCCACTCCCCCATTGCCGTCGCGGTCACCTTCACCCTCTCGCTGTTTTCCGGAACTGCAGCAACTTTCTGCCATGTGATCCCAAACCCGGCTCCAGCCCTCGCCGCCCCCAGGCAGACGCGGGCGTCTCCGCAGAGCCCCCCACTCGCCGCTGCGCCGCAGCCGCCGCCTCAGCCATGGGCGAGAGATGCGACTACCAGCGCTTGAGCAGCGCCGAGGAGGAGGAGGAAATGCTCAGCCCCCTGCCCCACAGCTTCTCGGACAGCACCGGGCAGCGGGCCCTGCGGCTGGGCAGCGGGCGCCCCACGCCACCCCCCCGGCAGGACATCGCCCCGGGCATGCCGTGCCGGCGGGTCAGTGGGGAGGAATGGGTAGAGGGGAGCAGCGGGGGGCACCTGGCTGAGCTTAATGGTCCCAGGATGGGCATGGGTTGGCAGCTGACATGGAGCACAGGGGGTCCCTGCATGGCATCTCCCCTCTGGAATGTGCAGTACCCCACAGCATCTCGGGCAGCATGACACCCCCTCTTGCTCGGCTGTGCTCGCATCCTGACCCACGGGAGAGGGGCTGCCTGCTGCTTCTTGCTGGGGAAACTGAGGCACGGGGGAATGGTGTGCAGCAGCGAGGCTCAGCCAAGCCTGGCACAGCTCGTGGAGGGGGGGCACAGTGCCCAGCACAGGATGCCGTCCCCCAGCTGCAGCGCTGCAACCAGACGGTGGCTCTGCAGGCTGCCATCCCCACATGAAGGTGTCCCTGGGGGACGTCAGGCTTTGCATGGATGTGGGGAATGTGTAGGTGCAGGGGGCTTGAGGTGTAGGACAGGTATCGTGGTGTCATTAGGGATAGGTGTTGTGGGGGGCGAGAGAGGGGGGAAAGGTGGAGAGGACTGACCACCCACGTGCCAGCTCGGACGGGTGTGTGCGCTGCCAGGCAAGCGCGGATGCGAGGAACATGCCACAGCGGGGGTGGGCACCCGTGGGCGCGCAGGGGGCAGGCGGCTCCAGGTGTGCGTCGGGCGGAGGCGGGAGCAGGACGGTGCCGCCGGCGGCGCCGCGGTGTTTGCGCACGTGCGGCCGGGCAGGGCGGCAGCCGGGGGTGCGCGGAGGGGACGTGCGTGGGGGGCGGCTGCGGTTGTGCAGGTGGCGGGAGGCACGCGGGGGGATTGCTCCTGTGTGGTCCTGGGGTGCAGGTGAGCGTCCTCACCACGCACCGCGCATGAGCCTGGGTGCACGTAGGGTGCATCCCTGGCGCTGCAGAGATGGGTGTGCATGGCAGGGGCGTGCAGGGCACCAAGGGCCAAGCAGCACCTGTGCAGGGAGTCTAGGGGAGTTGTGACTTCCCCACCTCGGGATGGGTGTTTGCTGGCAGGACTCCTTGCCCAACTGAGAGTCGAGGTTGCAGGATCACTCCCTATGCCTGTGGGTCTATGACATAGAGGGAAACTGAGGCACGGAGCCTCCCCTGGCATTATAGGCAAAGCTGGGTTCCCCATTTCCTTTTGGAAACCTGTACTCCCGGTGTGAGCACTGAACTGGGCAGCCTCACCTGGGATTTGGGAGTGCAGAAGGCAGTGCAGTCAGTGCCAGTCCCAATGGGTGCCATTTTTGCATGATGAGGGTGATGCTCTGTCAAGGCAGGGCACCCCCCACCCCCGGTGTCCCCTGAGCTGGGACGGGGGAAGCTGGCGCGTGGCAGAGGTTGGTGCCGAGGGCACTGTGCCCAGTTGTCCCCAGTCAATGGGCTTGTTGTGCCTGATGCTTCTGCTGCCGGGTGCCAGCTGGGATCCCAGTAGCAGTGGAAGCCCCAGCGGAGACTCCTCGTGGGGATGCACTTAACTCCCTCTTACCTGCCCCTCTGGCACAGCAATGGCCACGGTTTGGGGGGGCCAGGCAGGCTGGGGGCTGTGGTAAGAGGTTGCTGTGGGTCTTTCCTCTCTCACGCTGTGGCTGCCTGTGGCTGCCGGCGTGGCCAGCTGTTCTCCCTGGGGAGCCCGCGGGCGGACAGCACTGCTGGGGCGGGGTCCCAGCCCCACCAGGGAAGGGGAGTGAGCCCCAGGGTGCTGGTGGCGCCCCAAGGCAGAGCCTTGTGGGGGCTGGCAGCTGGGCAGCGGATATGTTTGCCGAGCCAGAAACTCCCCCCGCAGTGCCCATCGCCCTGGCATCATGCCTGTGGCCTCGGTTGGGGAGCAGAAAGCCGGATGTCTCTTCTGCCTCCCTCCCTCCCTGCTTCCTGGGGGGAAACTGAGGCCTGGGAGCGTTTCCCAAGGCCGAGGAGAGTTTCCATGGCAATGGGAGCGGGGGTCCGGGCTCCCAGCTGCCGGCGACCGCCGAACAAGGGAGAAAGCGGGACATTGATGGGAGCCCGGCCCCTTGGGCGCGCGTCCCAGCCCGGCTGAAAATAACCCTCCTGGGCAGCGCTGCGGGCAGGCGGCCGGGACCGAACCCCGCTGCCAGCGAGGGGTCCCCAGGAAGCAGCTCCAGCCAGGGGAGTGACCCCCAGCCCTGCCTGCCGCCACCCCCCGCCCCGGCCCCGTTGCGTTGGGGAAGGGGAGGGCCGGCCGGCCGGCCAGAGGATCGAGAGCCGGATGGAAGGAGGGGCAGAGCCCGCGTCCGGCCGACGGACAGCCCGAACCCCCTGCCCGCTCCAGGGGGATCTATGGGTTGGTCGAGCCCAGGGGACATCTCTGTAGCGCAAATGAAGAGAGTGCGGGTGCCCCGGCTGCAGTGAGCGGGCTCCGCCGTGGGACGCCGGCAGCGGGGAAGGGACATCAGCGGTGCCAGGGGCTGGCGGCGGGCAGCCAGGCAGGATGCGACGCTTCCAGGCTTTGCACCGATCCTTCCCCTTCCTCACCCGCTTCCGCCTCTACCGAGTAAGTGCCGACCCTCGCCCCGGGCAGACCCTACGCTGGCCGTCACCCGGCCCTGTCCTCGTCGCCTGCGGGCAGGGGAGCCGCAGCTCCCTTCGCCCCGTGTGGCCCTGCGTGCCCCTATGCGCCCCCGTGCCCAGCTGCTCGCCGCGCCCGCCGTATTTTTAGCCCAGTGCTGAGGATTGTAATTGCGGTGACGCGGCCGAGGGAGCCGAGCACAGCGGCTGAAGACGCCAGGAGCCATGTCGTCTCCCAGGGAAGAGGAGAGGATGGAGGGGGCTGCCGCGCTGTGGAGCTGGGATGGCGGGTGCCAACCTTCCGCCTGCTCTCAGCAGGAGGAGGCAGAGGCATATCCCTTTCCAGAACGGTGGTGGTGAAAGTGGGGGAGAGCCGGGACAACAGGCAGGGATGGGGAGTGGGGGAGAGCATGGGGCTCCATCCTTGCCTCTCTGTGTCCTGGCACAGCTCGGGGCTGATGCCAGCAGCATTGGGGTGCCCTGTACCTCAGCGCTGGAGCAACAGGACCCTCCAGAGGCTCAGGTGTTCCTCTGTGCCCCTTCCCTGTGTCTGCCCAGTGAGGTGCCACCACCTATGGCAGAGGAGACCCACTGTGAGTCTGTACGACAACTCAGGCAAGTGTGCGGGCATGCCAGAGGGCCAAGGTGGCTGTCTCTGCTGGGGACAGCTGTAACCTCCTTGCTCAGCCCCTCCAGCTGAGCAGAGGGAATTGGGCAGGCACATCTGTCCTGAGCCTCTGCCTCCTCCTGTGTCCCTGGCACCCCTGACCAGGGGATAGCCTGTGCTGGAACAGAGGGGTGGGCTGCTGTTTCTATGGGCAGGACAGGGCAGACTGGGGGGGGCATGCCTATCTCTGAGGGTCCTGCTGATGGGGTGCCTCTCCTGGCCTCCCCCAGAGAGGTGGTGACAGGCTTAGGAGATGACTCCACTAGTATTACTCACAGCAACCCCCCAGCCTTGATTCTGAGCCCCTCTGGGTGACTCCCCAGTGGGGATAGGGCAGAGGGGAGTGGAACAGGGTTGCCCCTAACCCAATATTGTGTCCCAACAGAGGCTGAGCTGTAGCATGCAGGCGGAGGAGGGCACGGACTGGCTGCTGGAGCTGCTCACCGAGCTGCAGCTGCAGCAGTACTTCCTGCGCATCCGAGACGAGCTCAACGTCACACGCCTCTCCCACTTCGAGTACGTCAAAAATGAGGATCTGGAGAAGATCGGCATGGGACGCCCCGGTGTGTACATCCCCCTGCAAACCTCTCCCTAACCCCCAGCTGGATGTGCAGCATCTTTTGGGAAGCCCACAGGAGCATATGGGGCTGGGGGGGACCCTTACCCCAGACGGGCTTGTGAGAGTCACTGTGTCCCTGTGTCCTGCAGGCCAGCGGCGGCTGTGGGAGGCAGTGAAGCGGAGGAAAGCCATGTGCAAGCGGAAATCCTGGATGAGCAAGGTAGGGATGGGAGAGGGACAGGTGCGGCAGAGAAACTGAGGCAGACAGGAAGAGCTGGACGCCTCCATGTACCCTTTCAGAGTGCCTGGCTCCCCCATGTCCCTGGAGGCTGACAGGGAAATGGGCAGAAGCCCCTGCCATCCATGCCCCACCTGTGGTCTCACCCTGCCAGTGAGGGGGCAAAGCCTTCTACCTCCAGGCTGGGACACACTGTGACAGCGGACAGCTCACGAATGTCCTGATGCCACCCCATCCAAAGCTGGTGCTGCTGGCACCCTGTGGCACCTGGCACCCCAGAAGAGCAGAGTTTGGCAGAGCCCAGTTTGCCAGCTGAACACTGGGTCATGGCCTCTCCCCTGCGTGACTTGTCTGTGCTGGGACATGGTGAGGATGGGCTTTTAATAGAAGGTTACTTCTACTAAAGAAGAAATGGCAGAAATGCCACCTCCCACCCCAGACACATGCTGGGCCCAGCCCCCGCACGCCCTGCATCAAGACTGGGATGGACCCTGTCGCATGGGGTACATCATCTGTCCCAGCTGAGGGAGATGGAAGGAGATCCCAACCCCATCCCCTCTGAGTGGTGGTAGCCAGCACACATTGCAAAGCCCATGTCGCTGCAGGGATGTGTCACCACACTCAGCCCAAGCTGGAGGTTTCCCTTGGCTTTGTGCCCAGGCACATTGTGTGGCCTCAGCCTGGCCAAGGAGTGCCCAGGGCCCTCTGGCTACCAGCCTGGTTTGCTGTGGCTGCTGGGGAACTGCTGCAGAGCTGCTTCGAGAGGATCAACTCCTTCCTCCACAGGAATCACAGCTCAGTGTGCCTGCAGCTGGAGGAATGGAACCTTCTCCCACAGCCAGCCTTCTCTGGGTCATCACCAGTTAGGGGTCATCACTAGGTTCCAGCATGTACAGCCGAGGCAAGGGGTTGTGCTAGCACTTGTCACTTACAGACCCCAGGGCTTGGAGTGTTTCCATGCCCACGTTTCACCTTCCTCCATGTCCCACAGGTGTTCAGTGGGAAGCGCCCAGAGTCAGAGCTGCCGCCCCAGCCCCAGAGTACCTTCCGCAAGCCCCCCACGCCACCGCCCCCTGAAGCCGGGGGCCAACACTCCCTCACCTGCCTTGTGCGAGAGCGGGACCTCTCAATCTTTGAGAAGCTGGGTGACGGCTCCTTTGGTGTCGTGCGTCGTGGCGAGTGGTGCACACCTGCTGGCAAGACGGTGAGGGGCTGCTCTGGGGGGTGGGGAGCCAGGCAGTGGGACCACCCACAGGGGAAGACACTTGGGAGCTCATCCCTGCTTTGGCCATAGCTGAATGTGGCAGTGAAGTGCCTCAAGACAGATGTGCTGAGCCAGCCAGAAGCACTGGACGACTTCATCCGGGAGGTGAATGCCATGCACTCCCTGGACCACAGGAACCTCATCCGCCTCTATGGCGTGGTGCTCTCCCACCCCATGAAGATGGTAAGTGTGGGGGAACGGGGCTGACCCCAATGTCACCCCTATGGGGGGGTCCCACATGATGGCATGAGCAAAGCCAGGCTGGGTCTGTGCCCCAAGTGCTCTGCTGGCATCCTCAGTGGGGCATAAGAAGGCTGGAAGCCAGCCCAACCAGGGTGACCCTGGACTGACCCACTTGCTGTCCTCACCCCATGGCCCAGGTGACAGAGCTGGCCCCTCTGGGCTCCCTCCTGGACCGCCTGCGGAAGAACCAGGGCCATTTCCTCATCTCCACCCTGTGCCAGTATGCCATCCAGGTGGCCAAGGGCATGGCCTACCTGGAGTCCAAGCGCTTCATCCACCGCGACCTGGCTGCCCGCAACATCCTGTTGGCTTCCAATGAGCTCGTCAAGATTGGGGACTTCGGACTGATGCGGGCACTGCCCAAAAACGATGATCACTACGTGATGCAGGAGCATCGCAAGGTCCCCTTTGCCTGGTGAGCCTAGGGGAAGGGGAGACCTGGAGGTACAGCACCCATGGCCTTCTGATGCTCAAGTCCTTCCCCCTGCAGGTGTGCTCCGGAGAGCCTGAAGACACGCACCTTCTCCCACGCCAGTGACACCTGGATGTTCGGAGTGACCCTCTGGGAGATGTTCACCTATGGTCAGGAGCCTTGGATCGGCCTCAATGGCAGCCAGGTAGGTGTACAGCAGGGACCTGGCCCCTCGCCTCACCCCGCTGGTGCTGAGGGGGATCTGGGACACCCTGACAGCACACCCTGTCTAACAGATCCTGCACAAGATAGACAAGGAGGGTGAGCGGCTGCCGCGGCCCGAGGACTGTCCCCAGGACATCTACAACGTCATGCTGCAGTGCTGGGCGCACAAGCCTGAGGACCGACCCACCTTCGTGGCCTTGAGAGACTTCTTGGTGGAGGTGGGTGAGCGGGGAGGGGAACAGGAGCCCCAGCACCCTGTCCTGCCGACTGTGCTCAAGCATGGATAGAGCTAAGAATATTGCCAAGGTGGGAGGTGACATGGGGGAGCTCAGGCCAGGCAGCCCTGCAGGCTGGGAGGTGGCGGGTGGTGATGTGGTCACAGCAGGGGACACCTGGTTGCTGCCTTGCCATCACACACCTCAGGGATGTGACAGCTGAGGAGGGGCTAGTGGTGATGCTGTCTCTTGTCCACTTTTGGGGCCTCCTTGCCCTCCTTAGGGCTGGGCCTGCCCTCAAAACAGGATGGACATGGGGGGCTGTGTCCCTTATCCTCACCCATCTCTCCTCCAGGCTCAGCCCACCGACATGAGAGCTCTGCAGGACTTTGAGGAGCCGGACAAGCTGCACATCCAGATGAACGACATCATCACCGTCATCGAGGGCAGGTACTGCATGGGAGGGTGGCAGGTGTTGTAGAGGGGGGAATGCACTGCCTGCCAGCCTGCAGCGGGATAGGGAATGGGGAGACTGTGGGCAGTGGCAGAGCTACGGGAAGCAGGGATGGGAAGGGGTGGCTCTGCCCCCAGCACACCGGGCCGTGTACCCTGCGGGTGGGCAGAGCTGGTATGTTTGTGGTTCCTCAGGCAGCACGGCATCGTGGGGCCACCCCGGAGTGGGGGGCACAGCCCTGCCCACACTGCCCACAGCCCTGCCCGCACCATCCCTGCTGACTCACCCCACAGTGCCCGTGGGTTTGCCCCGGGAAACAGCACACCCCAGGGCCGCTCCCTGCTGATAGTGGTGGGGACGTGCCGCCAGCACCCGGGGACGTGCTGCTGTCATCGGGTTGGGAGAGGCACCGTGGGACTTGGTACCATGCTGGCAGAACCCGCTGTGCTGTGAGCTCCTCGGCCCCTGCTGACCACGCCAGGGCTCAGCCACCCCCTCCGCCGCCCCAAGGACCTGGGACTGGAGTAGGGGGCGTTTTTGTCCCTGCATCCCTATCCCAGGATGTGCCTGTCACCTTCCAGCTGGTGGAGAGTGGGGACCTCCCAAAGGAGTTCAGTGTCCCCGCGCTAGGGCCGGCCCCTCAACCCCGAGGGGAGGAGGAGGAGGGCCCTGTCCCCGTCCCTCCCTGTCCCCCGCCCCGGGCCGGCTCCCCGCGGTTAGTCACAACCCCGAGTGAATCAGGCCGGGTTTGTGTGTCTGCAGGGACCGGCTGCTCCTGGTCCGCCGCCGCGGGGATGACTCTTGCCCAGGGTCTGGCGGTTTAATTGCAGGGAGGGGAGGGGAGGGGAAGCAGCGTCGGCGGAGGGAGGGAAGGAGCGGCGGAGGGCGGTGCGGCCGCGCCAGAGCGCCTACATCGTCCCTGCCGCTGCATCGCGGCCGGGCTGCGGGTCCGCGCCCCCCGCCCCACCGCTGGCCCCAGGTGAGCCGCGGGGGGAAGGATGGAGCGGGAAGAGGGGCTAGAGGTTGCCTGTCGGTGGGGAATTGCCGGGAGGGGAGTAGAGCCGGGGCGCAGCTTCCCCTGCCTCAGTTTCCCCGAGGGACGCCGGTCCTTGGTGACCCCCGGTGGGTAGGTTTTGGGGGTGCGGACTCAGGGCACACGCGGTGGGTTCGGCAGCCGGGATATGGCAGGAGCCCCAGCGACTGCCGGTACTCCCGGAGGGGAGCCCCCTCCCCGTGCCTCAGTTTCCCCCGCAGCGGCCGCCCCCCACCGCGCTGCCTGCGGGGATGCCCGGGCAGAGCTGGCGGGGGGAAGGGGGGGGCCTCCTGCCGGGGGCCGCATCCGGCCCTGCCGAGGGCGCCCGGGGCACCGTAAACACCCCCCACCCCTTTTCAAGCCCCTGCCTGTCGTTCGGCGGGCGCCGAGTGTGCGTACGTGTGTGTGGGCAGGGGCAGGGACCTCCCTGAAAGCCCCCCGGGGACCCAGCCGCTCGTGGGAGGGGGCTGTCGCGGGGAGAGGAGCCAGGGCAGCGGCGGAGCGGGTTTGTGCCGAGGGTCCGAGCTCGGGTTCGGTGGGACCGAGGCTGGGAGCAGGGAGAGTGGAGGGATGTCCTGGCTGCAGCATCCCATTGTCCGGATGCGGCGGTGAGGGGCGCAGGGAGGGCAAGTGGAGGAGACCTCTCCGGGAGGGGAACCGTTCCTCCATCTCCCCCAGCCTGCCGCGGGTGAGGGAGGATGCCCGGTACCGGCTGGGCTCTGCCGAGGGGTCCCGACGCTGAGTAAGGCGGCTGGCTGGCGGCAGCGGGAAGGTAAACAGGAAAAGGGCTGAGCTGGTGGCCGGGGGTGACTCACAGGTGACTCCAGGAAACTGTGGGGCCCGTGCCAGCCTCACCAGGATGGCACCCATACTGCCGCTGCCCCCTGCCCACAGCACACCCTGCCCGTGGGGAGTGGAGGGCCCTGACAAGCAAGGAGTAGCTTAGGGTCGGAGCACCCCCTCCATTTATTTGGCACAGTGCTGGGTGGGGTACACCACTTGGGATGCCTTTCCCTTCCCCATCCCTATTCCCCCCACCAGTCCCTCTGGGCGAGATGACCACCTCATCCCCCCCAGCAGTGGCTGTGTCCTGGACAACTCCTCAGGGACACACTGGGGACCAGTACCCCAGGGTGGTCTGGCCCACTCAGGTGGCTCCAGGAAGATTGACAGCCTAAGCCCACCACTTGTCTTTCTGCCCATCTCCCTCTGCCCACACCAGCCTGCACAGGGCTCATTGATAATGTAGGAAGGGAGTGAGGAAGACCCCATAGACCACTGTCCCCCATATGGGCCCACATCAGATGTCAAGCGTGTTCACTGTGCCGTCCTTTAGTGGATGGGGCACAGAGGGATTGGTGAAAAAGAGCTTGGTGCAGGCATCACCCCAAGGCTCCTGCATAACTTGAGGCAGCAAGGAGGAGGAAAGGGCATATCTTTTGGGACACGAGCATGGAGCTTTGTTCCCCACTACTTGCATTGCCAGCACCACCAGGTGCAGGGACCATGTGGGGTGGGAGCCAAAACGTACTGACGGTGTAGGGTTGGGATCCTGGGCACCCAGGGTCCCTTCCCAGTTGTGTCACCACCTGCCTTTGTGGACTTGGGACAAGTCACCTTGCCTTCTCCCCGTCACTGGGGCAGGCGCCTGTCAACCTCCCATCCCCTCATCAGTAACGAGGTCCTTTTTATTCCTTAGGGCTGAGAATTACTGGTGGCGGGGTCAGAATAAACGGACCCTAAAAGTGGGCCAATTTCCCCGAAACACGGTGACCTCGGTGGCAGGGCTGTCAGCCCACGACATCAGCCAGCCGCTTAAAAACAGCTTCATCCACACAGGCCATGGAGACACCAACCCGCAGCACTGCTGGGGGTTTCCCGATAAAATTGATGAGTAAGAAACTTTTTGTCTTCTCTGCATCCTCTGCCTGCTCCCTCCCTTCCCCGCTGCCCACTGGGCTCGGGAGCAAGACGCGGCTTGGCTACTGCCCCCTTTTCCCCCCATGAAGCATCTCTTTCCGCCCCTGCTGTATTGGGAATGGTGGCTCTGGGTAGGGTCCCTGCAGCTGGACTAACTTCCTTGCTTCTTCCTACTAATGGGGTTAGGGACGTGGTGGGCTGCTGTGCTTGTGGCTGTCCCTGGGGGGGAAGACCTTTGTGGCTGTCCTGGGGCAGGGAGACATCAGTAAGCACCACCCCAGAGGTGGCCACATTACCCTAAAACACTTTTGGGGTGTTCCAGGGTTGCTAAATGTGCGCGGCTTGCAGCCTGTTCCCACTCTTCTAACAGCATGAGTCTTTTTGAAAAGCAAAACATGAAAAAAATCCACCAAAATGATTTTTTTCTCCACCCTGCTCTATCAGAAGACTTCTGGCTGGACTGTGATGGGGGCAAGGGGGGCTGGGTGCTTGTGCTCCAGTGTCCCACATACTCTCTGCCAGGTGGGACTGGTTGTGCGACCGTGAGCAGGAGCACCTTGGCAGGGAGCATGTGGGGGTCTCTCCCAGCACTGGGCTGGAGGGATGTGGGAGGTCAGTGTGGTGGGGAACAGGATAGGATTTCAAAAACTGGAAAGCTCCTGGTGGGTAGGGCCAGCTCCTGAGCTAGGCTCAGTCCATTCCCTGGGATCATGGTCCTGACTGCCGTTTGTTATCCCAGGTCTGGGACGGCTTTGCCGGTGCCCTCAGTCCCAGCCTGACCCCTCCACAGCACCCTGTGTCACGGGCTGTGCCGGCAGCCCTCTGAGGGCTGAACCGAGGCGCCGCGCACGCGGATCTGGCTCGTGCCCCAGCAGGCCTCCCCGCGCCCCGCTGCGTGGGCACGGGCGCTGGGTACGTGCTGCCCGGGCTGCCGAGAACGCACCGAGCTCGGCACACGCCCAAGCCTTCGGGCTGCACCAGCTCCCACCGGCTCCCTGGCTTGCGACGGCTCGCCCGGGCCTCCCGGCACCCACCGGCACGCGGTACTGGGGCACCCTGCCTTGGGCGTAGCATCGCCCTGGTGCTGGAGGGGTGTCCTGGGCACCGCACGCTGCACAAGTACCCTGGACACAGTGCCCTGCTTGCAGTCCCTTGGGCACAGCGCAGGGAGCCGCGGATGCACGCGAAGCCGGAGATGGGTGGGATGATGCTGGGATGGCACCAGGCTCTGTGCCGTAGCACTGGAAGCCTCTGGGGTGTGTTGCCCCAGCACTCGCAGGAACGGTACTTCACAGCCAGGCATGGTGTGAGGTGGAGGAGCTGTGGGGTGTCCCAAGGCACGAGCCTGGGGAGCGAGGGGTCCCACGTGGCCCCTGCTGACTCCCAGGCACTCTCCTCTCTGCCCACAGGCTGTACCTGGGAAATCCCATGGACCCTCCTGACATTTTAGGTGTGGACCTGAGTGCTGCCAGACCTACACAGCTTCCAGGGAGGGCTAAAAGTGAGTGCCTTTTCTCCTTCCCCCTGCCGATCAGCTGCGCAAAGCCCCTATCCCTGCACCATGCTGCCAGGATGATGGGCTGCACCCTCTCCTTTCTGTCTCTCTGCTGGCACTTGCTTTTTGCAGACCGGGGGAAGCTGGGGTGATGGGGCGTGTTGTCACCTGGCCATATGCCACTGCCAGCAGCGTGGGTGGCTGGTGGCTCTGCCGGGCTGGACTCTGCCCTGCTGCCCTTCGTCCAAGTCCCTTGTCCCCTCCCAGCCTCCCACAGCTGGGCTGCCCAGTGTAGGGGATCTCAGCGGAGCTGCCACGGGGAGGGAACTCGGACGCTGTGCGTATGCCACAATCCCCATAAACCTACAGTTTTTCCTTTGGGGGGCTTCCCACCAGCATCCTCCCCATGCCCCAGCAGTGAGGAGGGGTACAACAAAGCATGCACCCCGTTAACAAGCACCCTGGCTGCCGCTTGCCTGTTCACCCTATGCTTCCCCTTCTCTTGGGTTCTCTCTTCTGCAGGGCAGCCTCCTCCACGCCCACCTCAGCCTACCGTCCTGCTCACCAGTAAGTCTGGCTTCTTTGGGTGCTGCTCTCCCTTCTTCAAACCCTCTTTTTTTTCTCTCTCACCTGGCTGGCCTGGGGCAGGTGCCCTGCTATGCCTTGGGAGCAAAGAGGGCTGAAACTATGGGGTGGTCTGGGGCCTTGGAGATGCAGATGCCCCTTCTTGCACCCTAGGGATGCATGCTGGGACCTCACTATCCTTCTCTGTCCCGTTCTAGAGCCTTGCTACGACCCAGTCAGTGAGGAGGAGGAGGGTCTTCCAGGGGGTCTCCGGAAGCTCTGCCTGAAGAAGCCAGGCACAGGGAAGGGTCTGCGACCGGTCAAGCCATCAGCACGAGTACCAGGCACCAAGGTGGGCGAGCGGCAACCCGGACGGCTGGCAAGCGAGGGGCCGGCAAGCAGCGAGGTGACCCTCATTGACTTCGGGGAGGAAGTGCCTCAGGGTAGCCCCTCTCCAGTGGGGGAGCTGACAGCCCCATCGTTAGCCAAGCTGGCCATGGAGGCCTGCTCTTTGCTGGACAAGACCCCACCACAGAGCCCCACGCGGGCTCTACCTCGGCCGCTCCACCCCACGCCGGTGGTGGACTGGGACGCTCGGCCCTTGCCCCCACCGCCTGCCTATGATGACGTGGCACAGGATGAGGACGATATTGAGGTCTGCTCCATCACCAGCCCCCCGAGCCGGCGGGGCAAGACCAACTATGGGTTTGTGGATGAGGGTGAGCGGGGACCGGCACTGGAGGACAACCTCTTCCTGCCCCCCAAGGAGACCAAACAGCCCAGCATGACGCAGACCACCGAGCTCTTCGAGGAGCTGCAGCAGGAGTGCATGAAGAGGCTCAACGTCCCTCTGGGACCGGCTGTGCCAGCTGACGACAAGCCCCAGATCCCTCCCCGTGTCCCAATCCCGCCTCGGCCGCTTCGCCGCAATGAGCCTGGGCGCTGGTCAGGGGACCTTTCCCCAGCTTCGGGGGGCGAGGAAGACCGGCCACCCCAGATCCCCCCACGGGACCCACTGTCCCAGCCCACTTCCCGGACACCCAGCCCCATGGCTCTGCAGGTGGGCTCCCCCCAGCAACGTGCCGCCCTCTGCTCCTGCCTCTCCACCTCACCAGGGAAGCCCATGCCCACCACACAGAGCTTCGCCCTCGACCCTAAGTACGCCACCCCCAAGGTCATCCAGGCACAGGGCAAGGACTGCTCCAAGGGACCCTGCATCCTGCCCATCGTGAAGGATGGGCAGAAGGTCAGCAGCACCCACTACTACCTGCTGCCCGAGCGCCCTGCCTACCTGGACAAGTATGAGAAATTTTTCAAGGAGGCTAAAAGCCCTGAGGAGGTGCCAGCATCCCGCCAGGTCACTACAGCCACTGTCCGTCCCATGGTGCAGCAGCCACTGCCAGACTGCAAGGCCAACTTTTCCTCCAACAACAGCAACCCTGGTCCCAAGTGCCTGGTGAAAGCCTCCTGCAGCCTCCAGAAGATCGTTTACGATGGGCCAGATGTTTGCCGTCCTGCTGACAAGATCCGGCTGGTAAGTGTCATCCCCATGAGGGGATGGGCTCACATGGGCAAGAGTAGCCATGGGCTCACTTGGGCAAGAGCTTTCCCCACCCTGTGCCTCAGTTTCTGCAAGTTCACCCCCAGGGGATTGGCTACAAGAAAGCCCCAGATGTGCAGGGGGACATGAATGTCACTGCAATGGCAAAATGGAAATTGAAGATCCTGGGGACGGGGAAGGTGGCTGCTGTTATGGTCCCCTTGGTCTCTCTAGGCTGGGGATATTGTGGCCCACCCAAGCCCAGGAGAGATTTAAGATCCCAGGGATGAGAACGATCCCAGTTCCAGGTTGACAGTGGTCCCTGAAGACAGAACCAGGAATGGGGGCAGCCCCGGTGGTCCCCTGCTTCAGTCACAGGCTTCTTGCTGCTCAGGGCTGGCAGCAGACAGTGACCACAAGCTCCCCCCCAGGTGCAGGACACAGTGCATGGTGTGACCACCGAGGAGTGCCAGGCAGCCCTGCAGAACCATGGCTGGAGCATCCAACGGGCTATCCAGTACCTGAAGGTACAGCACACCCCTGTTCCCTCGTCCCGGCTCCAGCAAGCGTGGTGGCACCCCTGTCACCCCTCTGGCCATGCCCTGTCCCCTTGCAGGTGGAGCAGCTCTTCTGCCTGGGGCTGAAGTCCCGTGGCGAGTGCCAGCGGGTGCTGGAGATGTTCGACTGGAACCTGGCGCAGGCCAGCTCCCACCTCCTCGATCCCTACAGCGCCACCCGCCAGAAGTAGGGATATCGATGTTTTTTGGGAGGGCAGTTCTCTGTGCCACACTGCTCTGGGCACACTGGCACTATCACCTATCCTGAGTTCATGTGCTGTGCTCTCCTTACAGGTGGTGACAGCGGGGATGGGGCGAGCTGTGTCGGATCCGGAGCAGGCATCTCGCCACAGGGCCAGTCCTCCCGCCTCCACCCACACAACCTGCTCCAGGACTCTGGACTGAGCCCCCACTTGGAGGGTGGAGACACCCCAAAAGGGACCCTGCCTAGCGCCACAGACTTTCCAGGGTGCTTGTGCCCTGGCCTTGGCAAGGGGCTCCATCCCCTGGCCCCTTGTTGAATTGTTTTTGTAAAGAGAAATGTAATTTTAATATATATATTATGTATATATATAAAAATATTCTATGGAGAGGAAGAGGGTGCCCATGGCCGTCTCCCAGGTTTATCCCTGCCAACACACAGGGACAGGCCACATCTCCATGGGTGCTGGTTCCTCCCTGCAGGCAGCTGGGACTGTGACCCTTGAGATCCACTGTGGGATGAAGCTCGGGAGGGAATGCACGGACTCTGGGGATCCCCAGGAAGCTGTGTGACGTGTACCTATAAAATCTCCTGCTGAGTCCTCCCAGACTCTTTTAGGGTGCAAAGTTCTCCCCATCCAGGGCTGTTGGAGTTAGTCACACTATATCCCACCCCCAGGCCCAACGCTTGAAGGCTGGGCACGGTTTTGCCTGCTCTGAGTGGGCAGTATTTGCCTGCAGGGGAGCCCCCCTTGCCCGGTGCCCCGCGGCTCCCGGCTGCCGCCTGACTCATGCCCGGGCAGGGAGTGGCGGGACCGGCGTCGCCCCCACCCACGCAAGGGGTGTTGTGCAACCGGGTGCCTCCGCTGCAGACAGAGCCGGGAGCAGGTGCGGGAGTGGAGGGGTGGCTTCCGTGGGGTCCCAGAGCTGGAGTCAGTGCTCACTCCCCCCTCCAAGTGGGTATCAGAGCCCCTTAGCTGGGTTTCCTGCAGTGCTGCCTTCTAGCAGCATCAGGAAGGGATTTGGGATCAGATAGAGGAGGATCTTGGTGCCCAAAGCCACCAGGCCCATTGATAGTGGTGGTACCTGCTCCCCAGGATACTCTGCTCCAGAGCCGGTGCCTTCAGAGGAGAGACCCTGCCATACACAGTGAGGAAAGGCTGCCTTGGCATGACCGTGGATCGGTCCCTCTGGCAGATGGTACCTGGTCGCATCCTGTGCACCCACAGCTCCCTCAGCTCTGATCCCCTCGCCCTCCTTGAGCGTGGGGACAGGGAGCTGGTGCTGCTGTGAGCACGGTCACGCATCGCTGCTTGGGACTCTCTGGTTCTGTTTTCCCATGTGAGGTGCAGCCACCATGGCAGGGCTGTCAGTGAGGAGGAAGGCACAACACCATCACTGAGTTACTTCCCCCTCCTTAAGTGATCCTGGGTGAGACCCTGTGAAGAAGCAAACGCATTTGCTGCAGTGGTCTCACTGGGTCTGTTCACAACAGCTAGGTCCATCTGACCTCTGTCCCTGGTGGAAGGTGACCTGCAACCCAGGGCAATGCCTGGCGCCGGCCTCCATGCGGGAACAACTCCCCCACTCCATCCGGGTTCCTGTGGGCGTTTGCCGCCGATGGGCAGATAACGCCTGGGACCGGCAGTGCCGGAGGGGGGGACAGGGCAGGGTCAATACGTGGGACCCCAAGGCACCAGCGGGAGCCTGCTCCTTCCTTCTTCCTCCTTGGTGACGAGCCAACCCCTGCCAGGGGTTATCGGCCATGCAGCCAAGTGTGGAGGGACCTGACAGCAAACAGGAGGGTGCAGAGCCCAGGACTGACACCCCCCCCTCCCAGAGATGTTTGGGACCCCTGTCCCCATCTGCCATCCCACTGCCTTTAGGCTAAGTGACTTTGAACCCCCCTGGGTGCTCCCCAGGGGTTGGAGACCCCAGCCTTGGGCTGTCAACAATGGGGTCAGCCTGGGAAGGACCTTAAAGCTTCCCATGGCAAAATGGGTGTGCCCCCCAGCATCACTGGGTCCCCAGAATTGGGACGCTGCCACCTCAGTGCAGGCTGCGAGGACACAGAGACGTCAGCGCCCCAGGCGGGGCACGTGGTGTCCCTGTCCCCCCCACCTGGGGGAGTGCTCACCTGTGGAGCCACCCGTTCCGCGCTCCCTTGAGACAGTGAGAGCTGCAGCCCTGCCGCCTTCCTCCCTGACACCGAAGAAACACTATGGGGTGCCAGGGCCCATGGCCGCTGTGGAGCTGGGTGCTGTGGGGGTTCTGGGTGCTGGCAGGTAAGTGCCAGGGTCACTGCTACCGGGCTGACCAGGTGGCTGATACCGTGTGGGTGATGGGCTGCAAACAACCCTCCGGCTGCTCCAACCCTGCAAGGTCGAGCCCGAGTGCCTGGCTGGGGTTTGCCCTGTCTCTGTCCGCGGGTGCCAAAGCTTTGTCATGGTCCCCAGCTGCAGCAGGGGAAGGTGGCGGGAATTGTGGATCAAATGGGGAGACTCACCCTGGGGGAAGGTGCCTGTTCTGTTCTTGGTGTTGGTCCTCCCGCAGAAGGGAGGAGGGGTGGCGGTGTTGGGGACTCCAGGCTGGTTTTGTCCTCACCCACCTTCTGCACAAGCCGGGGAGATGAAGGGGCAGCCCCTTGTCCCCGCGCTGGACCCATCAGAGTCGGGCAGCATCTCCCATGTGGCCGACAGCAGCAGCGCCGAGCTGGCTCCGGACTTGGGCATGTGCCAGGCGCTCCCCACCGCCGCAGCCGCACGGGCAGAGCTGCCCTCTCCCGCCGGCTCGACCACCGCCTCCGCGGGCAGCCAGAGCTCAGGTAAGGCCGGCAGGCAGCTGGCCGCGGGCAGGTTCCTGCCTGCTGGGGCCGCGGTGGGGTTGATCCAGCTGGAGCTGCCTTGTCTCGCTCCACAGGCATCCTGGTGCCACAGGCAACAGCGAGAGGGCTGGTCCCAGCTGGAAGAAGTGGTGAGCAGGAGGGGCCTCCCAGCCCGGCAGCTCTCCCTGGGGGTCCAGCAATGCAAGGCAGCCCCCAGGCACGGTCAGGGGCTGGAGTCTCCTCTCCAGGTGCTGCCGGCCACCCAACCAGCGTCCCTCCAGCTCCCACCACTGCTTGGCACATGCAGCCTCTGTCCTTCAAGCAAATGGGGCACGCGGTGGGTCTTGCCATGGGTGCTGTCACTGCGGAGCAGATGCCAGGGACAGCATGGACCACAGAACCATTGCTCCCCCAGGATGAGCACAGCACAGGAACACCACCCCCCAGCATAAGCAGGAGCTCTGCTGACTCACGTACTCCTGCCATGCTCCTGTCCCAGGAGGTCGTACTGGGACTGGATGAAGCCACCTCACCTTTGGCCACAGCTGCCAGCATCTCTCAGGACAGGGCCAGCCCCATGAAGATGACAGCAGCTGCAGCCAGTCCCCCCAGCACAGCCACAGAGGGAGCCAGGGTGGCAGCCCCACCATCTGCAGACCCCTCAAATGCATCCTTGGCAAAAGTCAGCTTTTCTTCTACCACCATTGGCACCAACAAGGTTACAGAGCCAGGGACAAACACCTTATCCAACGCTGACCACAATGCCTCACAGGACTCTCCTAGACCTGCCACACAGCTGCCTCCAGCCCTTTTGCCCCATCTTCCTGATGATGCTGTGCTAGGCACAGGGGAGACGCTTCCCCCCAGCTACAGTACAGCCCCGGGCACTGCTGGACATGGGCTGCCTGGAGCCAACGCTGTCACCCAACCCCAGGCCACCACACAAGCTCTGCGTACATGGGCTACAGTGATGGATATCGTAGCTGGAGACCACATCTCACCTCTGGGAAGCACCAGTGCTGAGCTGGCATCCATCAGGAATGAGGCCAGTACCAAAGCCACAGCAGGCACTGCCATCCCAGAGACCAAGGACACACCAGGGAGGCTCAGCATGAGTTTGTCCCCCCGTGCAGCTCTCAATGACCCTAATGGTCCCTCTCCAAGGCCCTTTCCACGTTCCATGGACTCTCTGCTCCCTCAGTCCTTCTCAACAGGCCTTGGGACCACCACAGCAGAGGCAGCTGCAGGCAGATCTCCTCCAGCCACTCCCAGCATGGCCGTGCCTTTGTCCCTCACCAGCACCAGTGGAGCAAAGCCAGACAGGGCCCCTCGAGCTGCTGCTGCTGCACCACCACCTTCCATCGCTGCGTACGGCATCGGGACTGTGCCAGCTGCCCATCCATCCTCCTTTGTTAGCAACACTCCAATTAGCGAAGCAGGGATGGGATCAGCATCACTGGCCAGTGGCAGTGCCACCACAATGCCAGGGGACACTGAAGCCACCCTGCCTGTGCCTGATGCACACCCCAGCCACAGCCAGCCAGGTCTCACAGCAGGCTCAACAACCCCAGGAACTGGTGTCACACCCAGATCTGCACCAACCCCAGTGCTCTGGGCTGGGCCCCAAATTTTGGAAGCTCCAGGGACAGAGATGCTGTCACCCAACACTGCACCAGGCACTGGCATAGCTGTATCAGATGCTCCTGGGGGACCCAGAGCAGTCACTGTCCCCATGGCATCGCAAGAAGACATCTCTCCTCTCCTGGAAGGCAGAGCCAATGTAGGGATGGCTCTGGAGGTGTCCCCATCCAGCATACCCCAAGAGATGGCAACAGTCATGTCCCCGCTGGCCCTGGCTACCCCACTGCAAGCAACGCGGGCTTCAGATGACCCCCAGCCCTACGGCAGCACCATAGGGCAAGCAATGGGGATGGAGTTCCTGGAGGTGAGCACCGAGGAGAACCCAGGTGTCAGTGCAGCACGGCCAGCTCCCAGCCATGCGATTATCACTGCCAGACCATCACCAGAGCTACCTGCCACTGAGGACAAGCCCACAGCTGGGATCACCTCGCTGGCTGTTGGCCACACAAATGCATGGGAGACTACAGCTGCATCCTGGCCAGATGCCACAGGTACCACTGCCCATGTGGACACCATCTCCTCAGAGAGCAGCACTGAGCATGCAGCACTCTCAGCCAGCACCAGCAGCACCCATGTCCCTGACTCCAATGCCACTGGCACAAGCCTGGCCACCATGCCGGCCACCACACCATCCACCAGCACATTCTCCAGCAGCACTAACCTGCCAACCACCTCAACAGGCTGGGAGACCTTTGTGACCAGGGTCACCACAGCCATGCCACCTGCAACAGCATGGGCCACCCGCACCAGCAGTGCCCCATCCCTTGCTGTAACACACAGCGAGACAAGCAGAGGTGGGCAGCCCGTCCCATCCCCAGCAGCACATACCCCCTTGGTGGAGACAACTCTTGGATACTGGCGCATCCTTGGTCCCAGCACTGCTGTTGCCGTGTCCGGTTCTGCCCTCCCCAGCCTGCACAGCCCAACAGAGGAGGCAACAACAAGCCCCTTGTCCCTGCTTGGTGTTGATGCAACTGGCGTGGCTGGACAGACTCCCACCGAGTCAGCAACAGGCACCACTTCTCCTACATCCATCAGCTACCACGACATGGGACAAGCAGGGAGCACGTCACCTACTGCCTTCCAGATATCTCCAGGGGCACCTGCCAGGGGGGAGAAAACAGCCATGACTCCAGGCAGCACTGCAGCCACTGCTGCAGGCAACGCCATGGCCAGCACTGCAGGCAGCACCACAGCCA
>VWPU01022461.1:0-14150 GCA_013398955.1 Callaeas wilsoni | reverse complement strand
TGTGTGTGTGTGTCCCCCGCCTCTCGCCGGCGGCTCGGGATGTGATCGCGCGTGTGCGTGTGCGCGGCGCTGCCTCCTCCCGCTGCCGCCGCCGGGGTCACCGCGCCGCCCGCGCCCCGCACGCCCCGCACCGCGCCCCGCAGCGCCCGCGCAGGTACGTGCAGGGCAGGCAGCTGCCTGTACCCTCCCCTCGGACTGTCCCCCGGCCTTACCTGTACCCCCCCTCACATCCCCTGGCTGATCCCATCCCATCCCATCCCTGGACCGCCCATGTCTGTACCCCCTACCTCTGGTCTGCATCTCCCTCATCTCTGCCTGTACCCCCCTCACTCTTGTACCCCCTCATCCTCATCCTAAATGCCCCCACCCCCTCCTGTATCTTCCCACCTCCACTGTGCCCCCTACCCACTGGCCCTACCCCCCACCTCTGCCTGTACCCGCCCTGTACCCCCAACCCACTGCCTGCACCCCTCTCCCCGTACCCCCCCTCCCACCCCCATTCAGCCTTGAGGGGGGCACCCCACCAGCCTTCTTTGGGGAGGATAAAACTCTGTGGCCCCCCCCGACTTCTTGCGTGTCCCCCCCGATTTTTGGGGTTTTGGGTGTTTGGGGGGCTCCTGCTGTGGGTGCATGTGAGGACACAGTGGAGGCACAGTGGGGGGACCCCTGTGGCCCCCTGACCTGCGGCGGGTACCTGGGGGGAGGCTCTGTGGAACTTGCTGCAAACTTTGTGTGGTGCTGCCAGGTGCCTCCTGCACTTCCAGTTTTCTCTGTAGTTTTTTTTAAAAAGTAGTGAAATGGTTTTTCTGCACCCCAGCAGGCCCATACACAGCTCTAATGGGGTGCTTGGGGGGGCATCCCAACCCGGGGCTGCAGCACATGCGCCCACCCTCCGGGGGTTCAAGTCTGGCTCCTGGGGGGCAGTGGGCAAAGGGTTTGGGGCACTTGGCCACTGGCAGCACGAGGCTCTGTCTGTGGGTGATGTGGGACAGCCCCTGGCACTCTGCTGGGGTGCTGAGGTGGGATTTGTCCCCCCAGTGAGGGATGCTGGTGGCCTGTGGGGTTGCCCACCTGGGCTTTGCCAGTCCCGGCGCGGGCAGGGGATGCCCAAACCCGCAGGCCAGGGCTCGGGGCGGCGTGCAAGGGGCTGTGCTCGTGCTGTCTGTCCGTCTGCCCGCTCCCTGCCGGTCCCGGGTGAGGAGGGCGGCTGCCTGCGCTGTGGGAGGGTGGGTGCCAAGCCGCCAGCCCGCCTTGGCCGGAGGATCCGTGTGCCGGGCCAAGTGCTGGGCTTGGAGCGCTCCAGCAGCGGTGTAAGGTCACCCCAACCGCCGGCGAGGTGGCCCTGCCAGGGCGTGCTGGCTCCTGCGTGCCAGGAGCCACGAGGCGGTGGCAGGAGCTGGACCTGGGGCCACCGAGCCGCTCACCAGGTGAACAAATCTCCTTTCATGGGCACAGGAGGCAGCAGGCTCTGCAGGCATCCTGCTGCCCGACATTCCGGGGTCTCCGTTGGACAAGGCACTCCTTGTCCCCAGGGGGATGCAGTGGCTTGTGGAACCCATGTCCTAAAGGTGGGATGTGGCAACAGGGTACAGTGCCAGTTGCTGGCGTGGGCGATGACATGGGGGTGGCACCGGATGGCAGACGCACGTGTCCTGCCAGCAGAGAGGGAAACAGGGTGGACACCACCAGCACTCCTCGTCCTTGCATGTGGGGCTGGCTGTCCCCGTGCAGCCCCGTGTGCCATCAGGGTGACCGGGCTGGCCCTTTTCGGGGTTGTTTTCTGCCCACCAGGTGTGGGGAGCTGAGGAGGTGTCATGCCACCATGCCAGGTGGCCGCTGCGGCCGTCTGGCCATGCTTGTCCCCATGCAAAGTCCCGCTGCTCCCTCCCTCCTGACCCCACGCCACGGGGTCCCTTCCCAAGTGAGTCACCACAGCTCTGTGTCACGGCCGGCTCGTGCTGCGTGTCACAAGGAGCCACAACACGAGGCTGGGGTCCCCCCATGGCAGCCCACGCCCTGCCCGTGCCCCACCATCCCTGCCAGCTGAGGAAACTGAGGCAGTGGGGCAGGAGGCGGCTTGCCCGAGGGATCCAGTGCCAAGGCTGGGGAGAGCAAACAGGATTCTTGGCACGGGCCGGCAGTGCCGTGCTCTGCCTGCGGGCGAGAGTTGCTCTTTGCTGGGTGTGCAGTTTTGCTGCTGCTCTGCAGCCCAGCTCTGCCTCCGCGGGGACTGTGTCTCTGTCTCCACAGGTGACACCCCCTCACCTTGGCACTGGTGAACGGGGCCGTTGTTGCCCCTGGGGGTGGCTGGTGCCCGGCGCTGTGTGTGGCGGGGCTGGCACGGAGAGCGGCTTGGCCTTGGCCCCCTGCCCGCTGCCGTGCCCTTTTCCAGAGGCAGCTGCCTGTGGGCACGGCTTGGCAGCAGTCCTGCCTGCAGGCTCGGACCCTGCTCCCCTGGGCTGCCGGGTCACCTCCGTGCAGGGTTGCAACACCCGGGGCCACCGCTGTCACGAGCTTGCCGTTCTCAGCTCAGCGGTGGCTTTTTCTCCCAGGTTTCTGTGCCAGCTCCATCCCTAAAGCAGACGGGGCGATGAGCAAGGAGCCGGTTCTTCCTACCGTGCCGAAAAGTCCCTCTGGAGAGGCGCCCAGTGGCGTCACCCCTTGTAGAAGCGTTGTGTCAGCTCTGAAAGCCCCTGGTTTTCCACCTTGGAGCTGTGTGCGGGAGGGGCCGGTTCTGGCCCCGCTTCCTGGGCACGCGGGAGCCCTCGGGGTGGTGACATTCCCTGGTCCACGCTTGGTTCCGCGCATCCCTCCCCTCCCAGCTCGCTTGCCAGCTAATGGCGCGGCTTATTCCTATGGCTTTTTAAGTGCTTAATGGCGCGCGGGGCTAATGATGCAGCTCCCTCTGTTCCTGCCGCCTGGATGGATGGATGGTGTCGGATGGCGCTGCCCGAACCTCCGGGAATGGGGACAGGGACGAGGAGGGGCCCAGCCGGTGCCCCGTGGAGCTGGGGTTGGGAGCGGGCGTCCGCCTGCCTCTCCTCCCTCCCCTGCACGGCTGCTCGGAGCAGTAATGTCACCATAAACGATATTTATCACGAGGTGATAAAAATCTATTTCCAGCGACCTCTTGGAAATGGCCCTCGTAAAACCAGGCAGCAGACGGAGGCAGGAGGCAGACAGCGGGGAGGGGGCACGGGCAGGGAAATGGCTGTAATCAGCCACGGAGCAGAGGCTGGATCTGCCGGGGAGCCGGCCCTGCCATTCCCGACCCCGGGAAATTGATGGCAGCCGTGAAGGCCAGAGGGCTGCCCGGGCACAGCTGGGCAGATGCTCAGGCATCCCAGGGCTTCAGCATCCTGGGATGCAGCAGCCAGGATGAAGAGAGGACCAGAGTGATTTTTGTCTTTAGGTGAACAGGATAGGGGGGTTGTGTGCATCCTGGGGCATTCCCAAAGTGACACCTGAGGGATCCTGGGCTGGAGCTGGTCCTGGAGCAGCAAATTGGGATGGGATTCTGGGCTACCAGCTTTCCCCCAGTGTTCCCAGCCATGGGGATGGCTCCCTCCACTGTCAGGCACTGCTGGGTCACCCCACTGCCCGCTGTATCCCTCCTGGGGGGCCACCATCAGTGCCAGAGCCCCCCCAGCTCCATCCCTTCAGTGCCGATGGCCAGGTGCTGATTCAGCATCCCAACACTAATTACTGAGCCTGTAGTGGTTCCTGGCTGTAAATTCTCCATCAGGAATGGGCTGGGTGGTGGAAAACCTCCCTGGCTCCTTTCCCTGCTGACCTGAGCAGGGACCTGTGATCCTGTGTAATTCATGGGGGTGCTGGCAGGATGTGTCTCATCCTCCTCCATCCACCTTTGGGGTTCACTGCCCCCCCCCCCAGGAATCCCTCCTCCCTTTCGAGGTCATTCCTGGCTGTGTGATGCTCAGGCCAGCTTTGTCCCCACTAGCATTGGGGACAGCCTGGGTGACCCCATGTCCCCACTGCACCCTGGTCTGGGCATTCCTGAGGGCTTCCCCAGCCTGGGGGACAGAGGGCACGTGGACCACCTTTTTGGGGCTGGGGAGGTGGGATTTGCTCCTAAAAATGGGGACAGTGCAGGACCTCCTGTGTTGTCCCCTGGGGGAGGAGATTGTGAGGGAAAACAGCTCCCAGCTGCAGGGTCTAATCTGCTGCCCTGATGAAGAGACTTTAATCACTTAAAGTAATTAACCAGGTGGGGCATTGGCTGTATTCCCCCCCAACCCCCCATGCGCCTGAGTGTCCCCTGCCTGGGGTGGCTGCCTTAGGGGGGACACGGGCCGGTGAGGTGGGGGCTGGCTGGGCCTGCAGCTCCCAGCTGTAGATCCTCACGGGGCTGTGCCAAGAGGGGACAGCAAGGACGACAGGGACATGCAGGAAGATGGGAGCATCACGTGCAGAGCCTCAACATCCCCGTGGAGGGACGTGGTGCCGCTCGGGGACTCGATGCCACCGTGGGGCTGTGCGCCCACCAGGCCGGGGCGCGCGGTGACACGGCGGGGTGGCGTGGCAGGTATTATCCTGCATTAAAGTTTCCCCTTGCAGATGGTTCACGTTTAATCTGCGGCTTAAGGCAGCGCCGGACCTGGCGGTAAGTCCGTCTTTAGATGGCAGGCGGGAGCCGGGAACGGGCGCTAAGCTGCCCGCGGGATGGAGAAGGGGGACACGGCGGATTGAGGGACACGGATTGAGGCTCTAATGCCGCCGCGCCGCGAGCTGATCGCCCAGCCGGCGTGTGGCCCTCGCTGCCATTGCCGGGATGGGGACCCCCAGATGTGTCCCCTCACCCACCGCAGCCTTGCACCCACCTGGCCGCTCCTCCCTGCCTCAGTTTACCCCGAGCATGTGGGGATTGGCACATGTGGGAATGCCCCGAAAACATGAGCCGCTGTGGGGTGGGTGGGGTTTTCCGGAGTGAAAAGCCCCTTGGGACAGCTGCTGTTCCCCATGGCAGGTATTTAGGGTGGCGGGGAGGGGACGCTGGTCACAGACTGCCTGGCAGCTCCGGAGCTGGAGGTGGGTGAGCTGGGCTGGGTTGTGGTGTCCCTGAGGCTGGGATGGGGAGCAGGGGCTGGGGCTGAGCAGTTGCATGTCCTGTGGGATGTCGGCAGGATTTGGGTGGCAGACACCAAGCTGCATCCCTCCCATCCCAGCTTTGGGCCCCGTGGTCTCAGGGGGAGCTGGAGCCAGGGCTGGGGCGTGGTGACAGAGGGAGGTGGGAGCTGCAAGGACATCTGAGGCCAGGGAGTGACTGCCCCAGCCAGGGCAGTTTGTCTCAGCGTGGAGCGGCAGCATTGCAGCTGTTAACTCCGGAGTCTAATGATGACAGCGAAGGCTCTGTGCTGCACAACCTTGAGGAAATCCTTGCGGATTTGAAAAGGCCGATTGTTCCCTGCAGGGCTGGGACCCGGAGTGGCAGTGCTGCTGCCAGCCTTGCTGTCCATGCCTGAGCGGGATGCTCACATCCTCCCCTGCCTCAGTTTCTCTGCCTTGGGACAGAGAGAAACTGAAAGAAGGGTGAAGGGAACATTCCCCAGCCTGGCAGGGACTGGCAAACATGCGGTAGAAATGTGTGTCCCCACGGTGGGACAGGGACTGAGCAGGACGCGGGTCCCATCCTGCCCAGCCAGCCTGGCCCTGGGGTGATGGAGGATGAGCATGGGGGGAATTTCGTGTGGACGTGGAGCATTGTGGAACACAGCACTGCCCGGGCATGGGGTGGAGGTGCTGACATCCCCACCAGCCACGGCTCATCCCACAGCCTGGAGAAACTGAGGCACAGGAGGTGACACGGCGTGGCCAGGGCTGCCGGAGCAGCGAGCAGCCGCCGATCCCCACGCCCAGAGCCCCAGAGGAGCTCGAGGAAAAGCCGGGAGCGGGCGGCTGCGTGCCCCCCGCCTCCCCCTCCATCACCTCCCTGTTCGCTGGCGAACAAATGTCTGTTCTTGCAAAAAAAAGAAGTGACAGGGGTCGGCGCAGCGCTTTCCACATGACCTGCCCGGGAACAGAGGACGTCTTTGTTAATCCAGCGAGCTGTCAGTTCAGCCTCTTCACAAAAGGCATAAACCACTTATTGCTGCTCTCACCCCTGACCCCGGATCCGCCTGCGCGCCCTCCATTGTGCCGTCTCGAGGAAGCTGGCAAACAATTTCGGCTCCGGCTCCCCCTCCCCGCCGGCGGCTGCACGCGGGGGCCGCCGCTTGCCCCGCCGGCGTGGGGAGCCGCTGCGGGGGACCCCCCTACACACACACGCACAGCACCTCCCCCGGCCGCATCTGCGCGCCCGCCGCCTCGCCTGGCAGCTGCTGCGAGGGGATGGGGGCTGCCACAAAGGGAGCACCTCCCTCCCTCCAGCCGTCCCTCCCTCCCGGGGCTGCCGGAGCAGCTGGCTGGAGCCCGCAGGCTGCGGAGAGGGGGTGCTGGGTGCTGCGCCCCGTGGCCCCCTGGCCGAAACCCCTTAATGAGAGGGGACAAAAGCTCCTTAGGGTCCCTGGCTGGGACGGGCTGGGACGGCGGCTTTAGCCAAAGCCGCTTATGGCCCGGCACAAAGCCGCCGGGAACAGCCCGGCTCTTCGGGGCCGGCGTGGATGGGGCGATGTTTGTGCCCCGCCAGCCTCAGGGTGCCCGGGGGGTCACACGGGGTGACAGCCGGGGGAGGGGGGCTGAGCACGTGCCGCTCACCCTGTCCCCTTGCGCCCAGCACCCGGACCCCGCGGCGGGGCCGGTGCGCGCTGGAGCAATTAGATGCAGTCACTTTGGGTCTATATATAACCCAAATTGCTGCCTGCAGCTCGTTAGCTGCTGTCAGAGCCGCTGCGGCCGCGGCGCTGAGGTGGTGTCGCCGGGGGCGGGGGGGGACGGGGACGGACCTGGAGAGTGACGCGAGGACCCGCTGCTCCCCAGGGATGGGGGCGTGAGGGGGGCTGTGGTCATGCTGGGGTGGTCTCAGGGCCACAGACCCTCGCTGAGGGTGGGGTCCTGAGGGGATGTGCTTCACCCCATGTGTTGCACCAGCTTCTGTTCCGTGTGGTGCAGGGTGGGCTGCGGTGACACACGGGGCTCATGGCCAGGCCTGTCCCCTTGCCCGCTGTTCCCAGGGCTCGTGGCTCAGCCTGGGTGAGTGTTCTCGGGCACGGGGGGCCACTGGTGCATCCCTTGCCAATGCCAGTGGTGTTTCCAGCCTCATCTGCCCTTGTGGCATCCAGCCTGACCACAGTCTCCAGCCCCTTCCATCCGTGCCAGCTCCCGCCTGGGCTGGCCGGCGCGCCGCGGCTCTGCCGGCACACACCGGCCCCTGCGCCGGCGAGGAGCGCGGCACCTCGGGCTGTCTGGGGGCAGCTGCGAGATGAGTGCGAACATATTGTGTGGGCTCCTGGAGCAGGCGTCACGGTGTCGCTGCTGGAGAGCGAGCGGGAACCGCAGCCCCGCTGTGACAAACGGCTCCGGCACAGCCGCAGCCGTGCCCACGCGGGCGCCGCGGCACAGCCGGCACCGCCGCTGCACCGGGACACGCAGCGGGGATCTGGGTGGGCAGCGATGCTCATGGGCAGACCCTCGGCGCAGAGTGTCACCTGCCACCGCTGTGAGCCATCCCTCCAGCTGTATGGATTTCCTGGGGGGCCACATCCCCATCTTGGGAAGGGTTAACGGCACTGTGTCTCAGTCTGGAGCCTTTTGTTTCTTTCCTTTTTTTTTTTTCCCCCTTCCCCTCTTTAATGAGGAGTTAGCACAGCTGTAATTGTAGGTTCCAACTTTCCGCCAGCAAACACGGCTGAGAAACTTTAAATACGGTGGAGATGCATGGACCCAGCCACCACCCCTCCCGTGGGCACCCATCAGTGCCAAGCCATGCCACCAGCAGGGACCCCAGCTCCCCAGGGGGACCCCAGCCTGCTCTTGTGGGAAACCCCTCTGTTTTCAGGCTGCTGGGACAAGGATGAGGAGGGCAGAGGCTTCCTGGAGGGAAGAGCAGCTGGAACCGGCTGGGGGAACACACGGCAGGGGCTGTGCTGTGATAAAGCCCCAGCAGGAGCCGGGGGGCTTGAGGGCCTCAGCGACAAAGGGAACTGGGGGGAGCCTGCTCCTGCAGCCCTCAACACTCCAAAAACACCTTTTATCCTGAGCGCTGCCTCCCAGGCCTGGGGGGAGCCGGGGGACAGCGAGGGTTTGTGTCCCCCAGGCCTTACAGCCTGCGCTCTCTGCATCCCCTGGGAAATGCAGGATGCAGCCCCTCTGTGCTGGGCATTCTCCTCACCTCATCCCTTGCTCACTCACGGGAGCTGGCATCGATGCTGTGCCAAACCCCATTGCCGGTGCAGCTGTGCCGGTGCTTGCCAGGCTCCATGCCCGCCGCCTTGCCAGAGTGATGCCAGCCAAGAGCCAAAGATTGCATCCACCCCCGGTGCCCTGGCTGCTGGCAGCGCGGGGGTTTTCCGGGCTGCTGCCACCCGGGAGGGTGGAGGTTGGGGTGATGCGGTGGGGGCTTTGCCGTGCCCGCGGCATTCCCGTGGGCGGCATTTCCGTGGGCGGCATCGGCGCTGCGCACGCTGCAGCCCGTCCCAGCAGCGGGCGAGGCGCAGGGGAGGTGGAATGGGGAAGCCACGTTTTTGGGTGTCCCGAAGGCACAGGAAGTGCGCTGGCGTGGCCTCCTGCCCTTTGCTTTCCCACTCCGCCACTGCCGTCCCAAAGCTGGGGGCAGAGCTGGGAGCTGCAGCTGGTATTTAGCGCAGTGATGGGAGCAGAAGGAATGTGCCCTTGGCAGGAGGGACAGGCGTGGGGACACTGGACGTGGGGATAGCATTCCCTGCCCTTGGTGCCATCGTATCCCCGGACTGCCACGCTGCCTGCCCTGGGCACCACACCAAGGTGTGCCATGCCATGCTGGTGGCGTGGGGCACAGGTGACGTGGCTGATGTGGGGTCTGGCAGTGCCTCTCTGTGCTTGTCCCTGGAGGCCACCAGCTGTGTTTTGACCCCACTCGAGCTCTCCACATCCTTCATATCAAGAACCTGCTGGGGTAGACAGGGGCAGATGCCACCCAGGAGGGGTTTGAGGAGTGTCATGCCATGGGGCCATCCCTGCCAGCTCTGGTTGGAGCCTTTTCCCCGTGGTTTTGTCACTTGTGGAGCTGGCCTGCATGCCAGCTCCATTTTTCCTGTGTTAATAACATCACATAACAATGTCACAGTGCTGTCACCTCGCCGCACACCTACCCCTGACCTGGATGTCCCTGAGGCTGTGCCCTGTGTCCCTGATCCCTGTTGTGGATGTCCTGGGAGCTGTTTCAGGCTTGCCCATCTGCAGGGTCCCTTGATGCGTGTCACGAGTGGGCCGGCCTCAGCTCAGTGCCATTCAGCAGGCACAGATCCTGGCCCCCTCTCTCCATCCCTGGAAAGATGTGGGATAAGCATCTTCCAGAGCCAGGAGGAGCTGAGCTTCGTCACAGTGGGACATGGGGCATCTGCCAGCCCTCCCCTCAAATTTCAGCGCTTGGTGGCCGAGCACCCTTCCCTCCCAGCCTCTTCCCAAGCACCTGAGGGTGCAGCTTAGCAAATTAGCACCCAAATCAACCTGCTCACCTTTAATTGGGGGTGAGTCTTTGAGGACGTGGCTGGGGAGGAAGGCCCCCCCTCTGAGGGGCTGCCGCCATGCTTTATCTGGGTGGACAGATCCCTCCTAATTGAGCAGATATTCCGTGTTCGCAAACAGATGGCTCCTTTGCATCAATTATTCCTTATCTGTGTAACCGGGGATGATTTGCTGACAGATAGCGCTGGGTGAAGTTAAAGCAAGGAGGCGGCCGGTGCTCTGTGTGGAGCCTGGGGGTCCCAGGGGACACGGGTGGTGGGAGGAGTTGGATCCTGGCTGCCCTTGGGCAGGTAGGACCCATCTCCGATGCCTCTGCATCTCAGCATCCCTTGGCAGGAAAATAGAGGGGCTGGGGGCTGCTGGTGCTGTGGGGCTGCTGGGTGGGCTGGGGGCTGGGGGCTCCCTGGGGAGCACGAGGGTGCCAGCCTTGGCCCAGCTGTCAAAATCCACCTTCCCCACCAAGACCCTGGTCTGGCACTTCCCAGCTGCGTCTTGCCCAGTGCTGCTGTGACACGTGATGGGGAGTGATTAATGCTAATTAATGATTAGTTGCTCCGAGTATCAAAGTGTGCCCCAGCCTTTTCCCATGCCCACAGGTAGGGGATTGCTGCCTGCTGATGCTGGTGGCATTGTCCCGGGAGGAGGAGCGATGGCACAGCCTCCCCCGAGACATCCCTGCCACCTCCAGGGATCCCACACTGAGCTGTCAGGGATGGGGACTGATCCCTGGGTTTGTCCCCTACCTGCTGTGAAAGTCACTTTCTGTTAATCACTGGGAAAGAGAAGAGCATCCCGCCATCACTGGGGCAGCCGGTGGCACCCTGCCAGTTGGAGCAGGGACGTGGTGGCACTCGAGGACTCACGGGATGTGCCAAGCGCTCGCGGTTGTGCGGCGCTGCCATATGGATTCCATAAATTAAACCTTTCCAGGAAGCAAACGGTAAATTTATACGTCCGCTCCCGTGCGTGCCTCATTGAGTCTAAGGGCTTCCCAGCAAAACATCCACCGACCATCCATCTCCATGTTTATAGGAGTAATCCTGAGAAAAACAGAATCAATATAAAATCCTCACAGTGGCCCTGCTGTCCCAAAGTCAGGCACACGGTGTCCCCTATGGATGCCACCTGTGGCAGGGGGAGGTCACTCACATCCCACCATACGTGGGGTGGGCACAGCATCCTGTGAACCCGGCTTGTCTGTGTGTCTTTCCCAGAGTGGCACAGCAGTGCTGGGATGAGCGTGGTGTCACTGGCTGTTGCTTTATTAAAGCTAAACAGGAGCGGTGACAGCCCAAGCTGTGTGCCCGGGCAGGAGGGTGACAGCTACAACAAACCCAGGGCCACAGCAGCGCCCGGGGGTCGAGGAGGGGGACTGTCCCCAAACAAGGCGCAGCGGGAACGCCATCCCCATCCCGGCAGCACATTTCCCTCGTCCGCCTGGCAGGGAAGGCGATGGGGGGTTGTTGATCTCGAGTAAACACTGCCCGGTTGAGTAATCGGGAGCTGCCTAACCGGCCAGCTGCCGCCGGCGGGCGAGGGGACGCCGCTTTGATTCATGTCCTCACCCCCCCTGCAGCCTTTCTTGTCTGGCTGTGCTGGGAGCCATCGGCCAGATCCAGCTGTAGCCCCGCGGCGCGGGCTGGCGTGCGGCTCCCGCGCTGGCCACGTGCACCGGCCGGCAGGAAAACAAAAGCATCTTGTGTGTGTGCGCCCCGAACCTCCCCCGAGCCCCCCACCCGTGCCGGTGCTGCTCCGACCGGGAGAGGCAACGGCGCTGAGTCTCTGTTCTGCTTTTCTTCCAGGCGTCCTCTTCGTCCCTGGAGACAGCCACCACCAAGCCTGTGGCCGGTGAGTCCCGGCACCGGGTGGCCAGCACTGGGGAGAGCCCGGCAACGGGCAGCACTGTCCCGGACATCGGCCAGCGGACGCCTTTGGATGCGGAGGGCTCAGACGCTGGAGCCACAAGTAGGTGGTGCTGGGGGATACCGGAGGGTACAAGGCTGACATTCTGAAGGGTGTCCCCTGTCCCACTGTGGGGTGACCATCAGCCCAACCTGCTGCTTGGGACTCCCGGTGAAGGCTCACACCCAGCAGCTTGGGGTTGGGATCCTACACCCAAAGCCCTGCTGGGAAGGTGACCCTGACAGCACCTCGGTCCCTGCCCGCCATCCCCGAGGCTGTGAGTCAGGCCGTGGGCACCAGGGAGAGCCGCGGTATTGGGCTGGCTGTGCTGGGGAACCGGGGAGCCCCCGGGGCTGGGATGGACCGCAGCTCCCGGGACTCGGCCGCCCCGTCCGTCAGGAGCAGCAGCATTTTTAGGAGAGGTATCATGCGTGCTTCCCACCTGCCGCCTCCCTGGGCCGGCTTGTTTGCCAGCCCTTCCCGGCGGGCGCGCCAGGCCGTGCTGTGCTGGGCCACGCCAGGCTCCTTTGATCCGGTAACAACCGCCGATGCCGGTTCCTGGCGTTGGGCTGGGAAGAGTCAGGAACCGCAAGGTGCAGCGGGCAGGAAGCCGGGGCAGGCGGGGAGAGCCAGGGGCAGCCTGTGGGGCCAGGGGGCCGCTTGGTGGTGGGGATTTGTGACCCCTCACATTCCCTAAGAAGGACACTTCCCAGGAATGCAGTAGCCCATGTCACCCATCAATCAGCCCCACAGGGATCTGACCGTGGTTTGGGGACCCCGCAAGGCGCCGTGTCCCCTGGGGGCGCCGGAATGCATTTACAAGCTGCTCACAGCCCAGCCGGCAGTGGCGCGGAGGCAAGCTGGGAGCCGTGGCCTGGAACGGGCCCGCTGGAGTCAGCCCGGGATTTATTACCCTGCCAGTGGCTGCCGGGCAAAGGTGACAGTGACTAATGGCTTGTTACACGCCTGCCACATCTCATCTGCGCACCGTGTCCGGCTGCTGCGCTCCCAGCCCCGCTGTGCGGGCAGCCTGCGCTGCGTCTCTTCCTGGGGGAGACGCAGGGGTGACCCCCCCTTTGCCCCTGCGGGGACCTCGGCCAGAGAGGGTGACAATGACAGTTGGACAGCTTGGCATGGGATCTATCCCCGTGCTGAGCATGGAGACCCACACTGTCAGCATTCCCTGTGGCCGGGCAGAGCCAGGCTGGCATCCTCGGGAGCACCTCCAAATCTTGGGTGTGGTGACACATCCCGGGGTGTCCTGGTGAGCCTTGTGTGACACACGGGACTTTCTGGTGCTCAAAACCCCTTTGTGGTTGCCAAACCGTGAGCCACTGCTCTGCCAGCACGGTGTCAATCCCATGCCAGGGTGGCTGGGCTGGGATGCCGAGGGGATCCTGCGTGCGTGTCCGGATGGATGCTGATGGAACCACAAATGCATTCACCAGGAAAATTAAAAAATTAACAGGCATTGGCTCGCTCTAGATTAGTAAAGGCAGGAGATAAAAGCGGCTCTTTATACCTTGTGAGAATTGCTGATAAGGGCATTTGTTCCTCTGTATTCTTTAAAAAGAATGCAATAAAAATTTAAAATAGAACGGGAAAAGGGAGTTGGAGGGGGGGGAAGCACGAGGAGGGTGGGGGGGAAGCACGAGGAGGACTGGGGGGGTGGCGGGCAGCAGCGGCACCGCGGCAGCACCGGCATGGTGGGCACTGGGGCCTGTGGAAGGAAGAGGAGGAGGATGGAGGGGATGCAGAGGCGAGGGTGAGCCGAGAAGGGGTTTGGGTGTGGGTGTGTGGTGGTGTGGCAGTTTGTTTGGGGATGCCTGGGTGTCCCTGTCATGGCCTGTGTCTCTTCCTGCAGAGATGCCAGTTCATGGCTGGCAGTGCCAGGATGAGATTTCTCAATGAAGCCTCCTTCCTCCCTCCCAGGGGGAGGTGGGGGTCCAGCCTGCCTGGGCCAGCCAAGCCTGTCTGGCACGTGGAGCCGACTGGTGAGGCCGGTGAATGATGGGCAACTTCCTCCCGCGTGAGTGGGCTGAGCCCCACCCCACTCATGTCACCGGTGTCCTCAAGCCCAGGTGATGGTGGGATGGCACAGGGGTGACCACCACCATCCCCACCTGGGGGGGACAGTGCTGTTCCCTCTCCCACACCTGGTGCAGAGGTGCCTGGGGCATTGGGGTGCCCTGAGGGGATGCTCTGGGAGCAGCCCTTATCCCCGCAGGGTCTGGGCTCAGGACCACCCTGGATGCTCGCTATGCGGGGCCAGGCTGGTACCCCTGAGCCCCAGGGTGTCTTGGAGCAATTCTGGGGTGGGGGTCAAAGGCCTGGATCCCACCCCAACCTCTTGCCCCCATCAGTGCTGGGAACAGGCATCCCCCCATCTCTACATCTGGGGAGGGGTCACCTGTGTGCCGTGATCAGGAGTGACACCCCCATCACCCTAATTCTTGGCATGCTGCGGAGGAAGGGAGACCCCGCGGGACCCCCCGCATTGGGGGAACCCCCATCCCCGGTGAATTGGGGGGTGGTCTCTGGTGGGGGGTCTCGCCCCCTGCCCAGCATCCCTGTTTTTGGAGACCCCCGTGCCTCGCTCCCGGTGCCCGCCGCCCCCGCCCCCGCCG
>VWPU01022460.1:0-12940 GCA_013398955.1 Callaeas wilsoni | reverse complement strand
GCCGCCCGCGCCGCCGCGCCGCGCGGAGAGGAAGGGGCGGGAACGGGGGGAAGCGGCCCCGCCCCGGCGCGCGCGGCACGCGGGAAAACGTCTTTCGCGCGGAAACGGCCGCGCGTGCGCCGCGCGCCCACGAACATCGCCCGAGGGGGGCGACTGTCACGATAGAGCGGGGGCGCGCCCCGGGCCCGGTGAAGCGGCGGGACAGGGGTACCGGCGGAGGCTGCGTCTGTCACCGCAGAGCGGGGGCGGGGCACAGCTCCGGGCCCTGTGAAGCGGCGGGGTCAGGGACACCGGCGAGGGAAGGGGGGTCGTGACTGTCGCGACGGAGCAGGGGCGAGGGCCCAGCGTGGACCGGAGCGCCTTCCCTGCCCGCGGCGGTGCCTCGGCGGGTGGGCCCCGCGGCGCAGGGGCGGTGGCAAGTGGCAGTGATGTGTCCGGGGCCGAGCGGCCATGGCGGGGGTGGGCGCGGAGGGCGCGGCACGGCGAGGACCGAGCCCGGGCAGCCACCGCCCTCCGCCCGCTCCTGCCCGAGGGGCTTTGCTGGAGCCGCTGCCAGGGTTCCCGTGGAGACGCCCCGCGTCCTCTGAGTGCCCTCTTATCGGCGACAGTTGCCATCGCGATTGGTGCCGCCCTCCTCGCAGCGCTCCCGAGCTCGGTCGCTTTGCAGGTGACTGTCCCCTCCTGCACACCCCGCGCGCACCGCTGGCTGCCAGGGGTTGCACATTGTTGGGAGAGGATCCAAAGCAGCGAGTGAGGTATCTCTAATCTCGATCTCTCATCTGCTGTCGTGGACCAGAAGGTGCTGTCTCGTGCTTCACCCCATTGTAATGTACCTCTTAAAACCTTTCTTACATCTAACTGAGCTGTTTTCCTGTGCTATAGGGGACTATATTTCAGTGTTATGCATTCTCTGTTCTTTCCCCCGTGCCTGGAATTGCGATCTGAAGGGGTTTGTTCAGATAAGGATTTTTGGAATGGGAAGTTTGCAGGCAAAGTGGCTCTTCTCCCAAAATCACTTAATGCAAGTGTTGCTACTGCCGAGGTAGGAGCTGCAGCAGGCAACAGGCATGAATGGAGGAATTAGAAAATAGTATTTTTTTATGGAAACGGCCACAAATGGAGCCCGTATTCAGCAAGAGACTAGAGAAAGCAACGGGAATTAAAGGTATATCCCGTGAAATGAGGTTGCTTCAGTGAGCTAGCACAAACAGAGGTCGTTTTTTGGGTAGCAAAATATTATTAGGAATGTACTGACAACTCGTGGGACTTTAGTGTAGGGTTTGTATTTGTATTCAGTGAAGGTTGTACTGGCTCTTCCTTCAGGCAGTGCTGCTGGATGTGAGTCAATTAATTTGAAGACATGGGATACTGGTTTGTTGGTTTGTGTATAATGTTTACTCTTGTGCTTAAGTGCTAAAAACTCCTTTCGTGTAATTGCTCCTTCATTTTCTTAAATATCTTTTGCTATTCATTAAATTTTAATAAAGACTTGAGTTTCTTGGAATGTATTTTTAATCAAATTGATTTATGTCAATCTGGCAAAAAAGATAAAGGTACTCATACACCACACGAGTGTAGATTCCTTGGCATGTGCAGTTGCCTGAAGTATGAAGCACCTAAGAATCTCCAGGTGGTTTAATGGTGCTGAAACAGGCCTTTAGGAGATTTTCCTGCACCTGATAAGGAATTAAAACCCCTTATGCTGAGAAGTCAGTGCACAGTCCCATGGGTTTCCAGGAGTGGGTGGGTCTTTCCTTTGTGTGATATTCAGGGAGAATTGTCATTATGTAGTTGTGGTGTAGAGACTGCTCACAGCCCTGCGGTGATCTCAGCCTGGTCTGCTCAGGACTGGGGGATTTTCCACAGAAGAGGAAAAGGAGCACTCCTGTGGGGCCCGTCTTTCAGAGCAGGGGGTAAATGACTTATTCCCGACTCCTTGTCAGTGGCTGGAATTGCCACATCTGTGAGTCTTTCATAATAACACTTCAGCAGCCTGACTGATTTTAACCAATCTGGCAGAAGATGAGAGTATTTTTCTGTGAATTTATTGAAGTTTGGTGGTTAGAATCACCAGACCTCAAAGCTTTCTTTCCTTCAGGCACAGGAGGAGAGCTCAGGCTCCCACTCCCAGCAGTCAAAGGCCAGGTAATCACCTATTTCTACCTGGCTAACCAGCACTTGCAGTGATTGAGGGAGGGAAGGAGGGGAGTATTCAGCGTTTTTTCTTTTAAAAGAAATCATGGTTTGTATTCTATCAATGATCTGTGCCATTTATTGGATCTACAGTGATTATTTGTTCCCCCAAGGGAAAACAGGGTTCACACTTTGCAGTGATTTCAATGAGCTGGTAACTTAAATGGGTGTCTTAGGCTGAATTGGGAATGTTTGTTTTGTTGTATAACTTGAGAATTTTGCATAGTTCTTCATCTTCAGCCTTGTATTCGAAATTAACTTGTGTTTTGAATAGAAAATGTAAATAAGCCAGTTAAGTTTCCAGATATGAAGGAAAAATAAAAAGTTTGTGTCATTTCCACAAAAGGCATGGGCAGAAAGAGAAGTAGCAAGCTGTCTGTATAGGCCGTGCTGATTTCTATTTTAAATTTGTGTCAGGGACACACATAATGGATTTGGGATATGCCCTAATCTCAGTCTCTATGGAAAATCTCACTGGTTAAGAAAAGCGAGGTCACCAAAGACTACAAACAAATGTACTGTGGGAGGGTTGGCATCACATTTGTCACACACTCAGTATTTAGTTGGGAAAATGAAATTTTGGGTTAAGCATTCTTTTTTTTGTTGTTGTTGTTCTTTATTACTTCCCATCTCCTGCCTTTCACACGTGTTTGCCCTTCCACTTCGCAGACTCCCAAGTGTTCTGGCTCCCAGCTGAGCAGTCCTGAGGGGGCAGCTCTGTGCACAACAGCCATTTTGAGCTCCACGCTCACCATCTATTGTTTTCCTGCAGAGAGATCCCTGAATACATTGCACAGGTCCAGTGCAAGTGTTGTGTTGAATTTGCAACTATTTGTTGAAAGAACTGTAATCTAAAGCCAGGAAGCAAGAAAGTTACCGCTGTATGCTCATGGTAACAAATGAGCTATTTTGGTTTGTTTTCAGGAACAGTTGCAGCATTTACTCAGCTGTTTCCTAACGAAATGAATGAGTTTACCCAGTGATCTACTGTCACTGTAATAGTAATTCCTGCTGTCCACTTTTGTCTTCTTTCCCTCCCACTTATTCATGATCCAGTATGTTGTGCCTTAAAGCAAGAAAGTCGTAATTTTTTTAAGGCTGCAAGGCAAAACTGTGGATTGTAACACAATGAAAATGCTAGGTAGGAAAAGCTGTGCAGGTGAAAATCCACTGTCTTCGGTTTGCATTTGCACGTTAAAAGATTTGGAAATTAACAATTTAACTGAAGGAGAAGTGAAGGTAACAGGTGAGCATGGGGCAGATTCCTGGCAGGTGTTGGTAAATATTTGATGGGTTTTTGAAGTGCCCAGAGCTGATACCCAGCTCTGTTAGCTCTCCCTGGCGTTCAGCTGCTTGTTCTCAAGTTCTTGCCCAGCAAGCTGCCCATGGACACCCTGGAATGCTCTTCAGCATGCAGGGGGTGCTGGGTGTGCTCTGGGCCTGCGTCTGCGGCAGAAAAACGTCAACAGCAGTGCTGAGCAAGGCCTCCTGAGAGACAGGGGGGAATCGAGAGGGTCCTCAGCCCCTGGCACTGCTGCAGGTTCAGATTGGTGCTGCTGCTTCCTCCAGAGCTGGGGCTGGTGCCCGCTCCCGTTCGTCCCTACGAGGAGAGCAGGGAGTCGGCTGCAGCTCAGCTGGGGTTAATGAACGCTCAGCCTGTGAGGAAAAAGGCAGACTGTCCCATTCTCATGTAAATTGATTTGCCACAGACACAGGCAGTGCTTGGCTGCCACAGATCACGGGCACAGAAAATGGCAAGGCTGAACCTGGCCACGGTATTTTTAGTGTTTCTGTGAGGAACTACTGCCCGCACTTTACCACTGCCTTTGGACCTGCGTTGTCCCTGACAATCCGCTCTCCTGCCGTTCAGCCCATTGCCCAGCAGCAGAGGTTTTGCACCGCCAGGACCCCCAGGAAGGCTGCGGTCCTCCCTGGGCACCAGGGCTGTCTGTACCCATCCTGTGGTGCCACCGCAGAGGCCAAGCTCGGCCTCCGGGCGGGGAGGACGGGTCCTCCGGGGCTCCCCCTCCTCCGCAGCCCGTGGGGCAGCACAGCAGGCACGGGGGGGATGGGGTGGATTGGCTCGTTGTCGAGCTGTAGGAACCTTGCTCACAAACCACCACTTGTTCTTTGGATCAGTTCCCTCAGTAATTCTGGGAGATGGCTGAGGAGTGGTTTTGACAAGATGCCACTGATTGCTTTCTCTCCATCTAAAATGGTTTGGGGTTTGGGCCTCTCTTGGGTTTTACTTTCTGTGCCGAGATGGTTGTAATCTTCCCTGCTGGTACCTGAGAGCAGCTGCTGTTTCTGTCTAGACAGCTCATCGAAGATGTAGATGATGAAGAGGTGTTTTCCCCCTCTGCCTTGGGATCTAATGTCTCTGTCACAGGTAAGGTCTGCACAGGTTTTATTTGCCGGGGTGAAGAGAAGCCGGGGAAGGTTTCATTGCTCCTGCTGCCCCTTCACTTGGAAGGCTCTGCAGCGATGGTGTGAAAACAGTCATTTCAATGACGTACCCCTGCCCCCACCCCGTGCAAATCACAGGCACTGTTTGTGTAGTGGGAAATGGCCCTTCACGAGGAGACAGAAGGATTTAACGCTCACAGCTGTGTTCACAGATGTGTTGTTACCCATATGCAAACTGCTGACTTGCCCCTATTGCACCTATAAATAGGTGCTCCCTATTTCCCTGTGTTACTCTGTCACCTCCTCCAGCCAAATTTCTCCTGTAATCCTGCAACACTGGCAAGCAATTAACAATAATGCATTATTACAGCTTAGCAAGAGAACTTTCTTATTAGAATATACAAGAATTCATTATGCATACCATACATAAAGACAAAATACGTTATTTTCAAAAATTAGTGACTAAAGTGAAGTGCCATGGCTGACTTTTAAGGAGATACAAATGGCCCAGCCACCAAAGGTATTTAGCAGTAACTCAGTGGAAAAGTAAAGCAAAACCAAGAACAAGCTACTAGTATTTGGATTTGGTTGATAAAAATAGCTTGTAAACGCTAAAAGCACTTATATCCTAATGAATCTCTCACTAGTCATTAAATAACAGTGTATCCTTTTTTTTTTTTCTTAAGACCAGGGCATTTCTCTAAGGAAATGGATATGTCTTCCCAAAAATACCCAGTCAAAAAGCGAGTGAAAATTCATCCCAACACAGTAACAGTGAAATACACCTCTCATTATCCCCAGCCAGGAGAAGAGGGATGTGAGGATGTTAATGAAGATACTAGAGTATTTATGGAGGATAATCCTAAGAGAAGACTACTGAGTGATGGGAAAAAGAGAGAAAAGACTTTTTTTGGTACAATAGACACCAAGCCAGCACATCTGCCAAAACCTGATGAGGTTGGACAATCTCAGCACTTTCCTGAAGGAAACGTACTGCAGTCCAGGAAAACATGGGCAGTCCTTTTTGGGTCTGCCGTGGCTCACGGATGTGTGGCTCTGATCACGAGATTAATTTCTGACCGTTCCAAAGTGCCATCTCTGGAGCTGATTTTCATCCGCTCCGTCCTGCAGGTGCTGTCCCTCACTGCTGTGTGCTACCACCATGAGCCTCCCTTCGGCCCCAAAGGCTACAGGCTCCGGCTGTTCCTCTACGGGGTCTGCAATGTCATCTCCATCACCTGTGCCTACACCTCCTTCTCCATCGTGCCCCCCAGCAATGGGACCATCATGTGGAGGGCCACCACCACGGTGTTCAGTGCCATTCTGGCTTTTTTACTCATAGATGAAGGAATGGCTTATATAGACATAGTCACTGTCTTTGGCAGTGTGTTCGGCGTTTGTCTGGTCATGATCCCCAACATTGTTAAGGAGGAGAACTCTTTGCTGAGCACCTGGAAGGAAGCTTTTGGCTATACCATGACCGTCATGGCTGGTCTGACCACTGCCCTCTCCATGATACTCTACAGGTCCATCAAAGACATCATCAGCATGTGGACAGCACTGTTCACTTTCAGCTGGACGGGAACAGTATGGGGAGCGTCCACCATGTTCCTGCTCCAAGAGCCAATCGTCCCCCTGGATGGGGAAACCTGGAGCTATCTCCTTGCCATCTGCCTGTGCTCCACTGCAGCCTTCCTGGGGGTCTATCATGCCCTGGGCAAGTTCCACCCTGCTCTGGTGAGCACTGTGCAGCACCTGGAGATCGTCATCGCCATGGTCCTGCAGCTCCTTGTGCTGCACAGCTTCCCAGGCACTTGCGATCTGGTCGGGGCAGTGCTTATTTTGGTGAGTGTTTTTTTCCTTGCGTGTTATAAGCTTTCCTGGAAGGATTTAAGAAGGCATGATTATCAGGAGATTGTGGATTTGTCCATTAAATGAATGTCAGTTTTCAATGTCCAATTCTGGCTGTGACCACGTGGAAGTGACTCCTTTCAATTCCTGTGTCCGAGTGTAGTGGCCAAGCTCTTTCTCTACCATTTCACATCTCAGCTGATGTAGCAATGTTGGTGTTTCCAGGCTCCCGTGCCAGGTGGATTTGTTCTGCTGCACACAACCACTGGCATTTTGTCATACCCAAAAGAGTAGCACACAGGGTGCACAGCCAGCACAGGCTGGCCCACTGAAATGTGGGCCAAGCTCTTCTTGACCTTCTCTGAATAAAGCAATATAGAGGGACTCAAAAGTGACTCTCATTCACGTGCGCTGTGGTAGTAGGAAGATGAGCAGCAAAACCATTAAAATGGTCAACCCAAATTGTCATTTCCTCTGTAATTCTTCTTAAGCTTTGGCTGTCATATTCTAAATGGAGCAATGCTAAATTTCTGTGGCTAAAACTTGCATTTCCTGTGCATATAAAGAAGAAGTCAGTAAAGCTTTTTGTGCTTTGTGGTTAAATTTCTGTCTGAAACAATGCAGGAAGCCCGTATGTCCTGTGGGGGAAAGTGAGCCCAAAAGCTGAAGCTCCAATTGTGCCACAGCTGTGACAGGTCCCCAGGATGTGTAAGGTCCATGACAGATTAAAGATCTAGCCCTGAAGCAGACCAAAATCCCTTCTACAGAACCATTTTTTCTAAAAGAGGTTTTGACTGTTATCCAAAGGAGGGGAAAAAAAAGGAGAAATAAAAGAATGCATTTGAGCTGGAGGTGTGAGCAGCATGGTAATACTGACCAGCCTGGCAGGATCAGTGATTGTCAGTCAGGGTGCTTGGGTCCTAAAACTCCAGTGAGACATTGGATTCACCAGGAGCCCCAGGGTTTTATGGGTCCAAATAGTATTCCTGGCCATGCTAATGGCTGTAAAGAGAAAGGCCAGCATCTGTGTCCATGGGCTCTGTGCCAACCGGGCCCTGCAGGCACCCCCCATTCCAGCCACCTGTGTCTCTGTTCTGGGACACGAGTGTTTTCTGAGGGAAAAGGCATCACTCAGATGGTTCCAGCTAGTCCAGCTTCCCTCAGAGAAAATACATTTTACTTGTGAAAAGAAGCAGCAATTACTTTTATTCCTATGAATACCCAGGGAGACCAAGTTCCCTGACATCAGCCAGCCCAGCAGGCAATGCTCCTGATCCGTGTGACACTTGTGTCCTCTGGTGTTGGTGACGCCAGAGACCTCCTGGGCCATGCAGGGTTCCCTCAGGTGCTGGAACAGTCACAGCTGCCTCAACAACTGTTTCCTTGAGGAGCAGGTGCAGCTGAAAAACAGGAGCTTTGCCCGCTGTAGGAAGGACAGAAGAAAAGGGGAGCAGGTAAAGCAAAGCAGTGCTGGGAAAGCGGTGCCCAGCCAGAAATCTCTTTGGCAGCTTAGGGCAGAGCACTTCCCAGCCCAGAATCCTGCTGTGTTTCTATCAACTCCTCATTTCACTCTTGGGCAGATGGTCTTTCTTCCTCTGGCTGCTCAGGCAGCGGGAAAGCTTCCTTTGTGGAAAGCAATCAGGTCACGAGGCTCCTCCTTTCATGGCTTCCACGCCTGTCCCTCTGCAGGGACCCAAGCTCTGAAGCTCAGCTGTGCCAACACATGCATGTGCAGGCACCCAGCTGCATACATCTGGCAAGCCAGGGGTACTGGACAGCAGGACTCCCCAAAAGCCTCCACTGTGCAGCGGGGCTGAGTCCTGGGCAAGCCCTAGAGCTGCCCCAGCCCCAAAGCAGCCAAGGCCCTTCCTCAAGACCTCCTCCTGCCACCCCTGAGCCCAGGCTGGCACAGGCAACTTGCACCCGGAGGCCCACCCCAAGAACCTGAGTGGTGTCCGGGGAGCAATCCAGCGGTCTATGGGGCCTGGTCCCGCTCCAGCTGCTCCACAGCCTGCACGAGGTCCTGCACAGCCCTGTCCACGTCTGCCCGTGTGGTGGCACGCCCCACGCTCAGCCGCAGTGCATTCCGCGCCACCTCCGGGGGAATCCCACAGCTCAGCAGCACTGGGGAGGGGCTGGAACACAGCCGGGGGGAAGAGGTTGGACTTGAAGGCCAAGGAAGCCCCACGTATCAGCAGGGAGCCTCACCGAGCCACAGGAGGAAGCACATCTGTAGATGAACTCCAGGCAAACCTGTCCCCTGCACAGCCCCTCGCCTGCTTTCCAGGGGCGCCCAACCCCACTGGGCTTGTTGCCCTGGGGGGGATCTGGTTCTTCTAAGAACCTATTCCATGTCCCTGTGGGTTGGCAGCTCTGCCACAGGGCACTTTTAGGCCAGGCCAAAAGCACCCACTGTCTCCATATCCCCTAAAGGAGCCATCTGGAGAGCCAAGCAGGGCTGGAGCCGGTGAGCCAGGCACACACAGACACAGGGCAAGTTCTCTTCTGGTAGTGCCAGGAGTTCAAAAGTACTTCCAAGCTCAGCTGGATCACCAAAGCTGGGAGGGACAAACTCCTTCCAAGCAGCAATCAAGCATTGCAGCTGTGTCTCCTGCAATAATTTCCTTCACAGCCTTTCAGCCCCTCTGGCAAGCTCTGTACCCTCTTTGTTCCAGGTGATGCTGCCCAAACCACCTATAGTCCCTTTCCCTGTCCTATTTCCATCCCCGCAACCCACTGTCATCTGGGAAGACACCCAGGGGCTGGAAAAGCTGTCTACTTACCAATCCCCCTTCTCAGAGTGGCAGGCAGCCCCAACGCTGGCGAGGAGCACCTTGCAGCGGGCCAGCACTCTTCGTCCTGCAGCACAAGCAACACAAGAACAACTCTCCCAGTGCCAAGGCTCTCTCCAGGGGCTACTCCTGCCTCACCTCCCTGCCCGAGCCATGCCAAGTGCCCACCACTCTCAGCTACAGGTGCTGTGAGGGGCACGTGCTTGGCTCTGTGTAACCATCACGGGACAGCAGTAGGATAAGAGCTACCTTGAAGGCCTGGGCCCAGGATGGAAAAGTTACAGGTGTTGCAGAGTCGCCTGGAGCCCTTAAAGTGACTGTTGAAGCGAATCCTCTGCTTCCCAAAGGAGGCCTGGAGAAATCAGAGGGCTGTGAACCTTTCTGGGTTTCCAAGCAGCTCTGTCCTTATGAGGGGGTGGGCAGGGCCAGAGGGACATACCCACCCTGCTCCAGGCCCCACACCCTGCAGCCTGAGACTGCGGGAAGGGACCAGATGTGCTCACCTCCAGCGTGGCTTCCAGGTAATCCCGGACATCCCGCATATGAGCCTCATAGGCCTCCCAGTTCTTGCTCGCTAACTCTGCAGCCTGAGAACACACAGACAGGCTCCACCAGTGACCCTTGGACACCTCCTTCTGTGCCTGGTCCCTGGCATGTGAGCCCAGCCTGGAACAGCCTCTGCAGTGCCAGTTTGCCAGTGTCCCCTCTCAGTGCCCTGTGCCATGTGAGCTGTGTGACTGCCAGGGCTGCAGACCCGCAGCAAGTGCCCCAAAGCACGTCTTTCAACTGGCACCAGAAAGCCCCACCACCTTTCTCAGTTCACCCTCCCTCCCACATCCTGAGTTAGTCCCTTCTGATGACCAGGGACCACAGGTGGCTTCTCTGTGCTGGGTCTGCACCACTCACCCCTGGCCATCTCAACTGACCTGGCCAAGGCCGGCGATCATCGGGGTGTTCTCAGTGCTGGAAGGGAACAGGGACCAGTGAGTTATTTCTCCAGACCAGAAACCCAACCTTGAGACACAGACATTCCCTCATGGGACCCCTCACGGCTGGCAAGGGGTCCTGGACACCTCTCTGAGGTGGTTGAGAAGGAGGCAGTTCCACCCTGAGGTTCCACCCTTGGCAAAGCCTGAGCTCCAGGGAGTTTCCATGCATGGATCCATTTCCCTGCTATGCTGGGCAGCTCGCCCCAGGGCTGGCAGGTGACACAGCTGCCAGCTCAGCTCAGACAAGGCAGCCCATGTGGCTTGGTCACCAGCCAGAGGCCCAGCTCTCCAGGTAACCACCTGCCCCCTTACCCTGGCCGGAAACTCCTCTCCTGTCCCCCTCCGAAGAGCATGGGGTGCAGCGGGGTGGCAGTGCCAGGGCTACGGGCGTACAGCGCTCCGATGCGCGGGCCGTAGAACTGCGGGGACAGCCACGGTGACCCTGGGGACACTGACAGCACTGACAGTGCTTCCTGCCCTCCTGCCCAAATCTGAGTGCCCTCCAGTGCTGGCCCCTGCCCATCGCGCAGGCACAAGCTGCTGCACAGCTGCTCCCCATCCTCATTCTCCTGCCCCCCAGCCCAGACAGGTTCCACAGGAGTGAAGTCTGTCTGCAGAGCACCACCCAGCAGGAGAACTTTGGCCACCGTGAGGTACCAAGCTGTGTGGGGCACCCAAAGACGCCCTGGCACCCCAGCAGAGATGTCACACAGGGTGACCAGCAGCTGGGCCACACAAGCAGGGCCGCACCTTGTGTCCCACGATGGTCAGGTAGTCCACACTCAGCTCCTGCACGTCCACGCGCCCCTTGCCAATCATCTGTGCTGCATCTGTGTGCACCAGGATCCTGGGCAGACTCTCCGCTGCTCTGCGCTGGTTGAGGGCACAGACGCGCTCGCTCAGCTCCGCGACGGGCTGGTGGCAGGGATGAGGGTCTGCATCCTAGGGACCTTCTGCTCCCCCCGTCACCACCTCTCTGCGAGGGTGTCTCCGCCCCGTCCCCCTCACTGTCCACACTCACCATGATGACCCCAGTCTCGTTATTGGCCAACATGAGAGAGACCAGGCAGGTGTTTGGTCGGACGGCGGCCAGGATATCGTCCACTTCTGCCTGCCCGTTCCATGGGGACACAGGTACAAAAGTGGCTTCTGCAGGCCAGGAGACAAGCCCTGAGGTTGGCTGGGTAGGCTGAGAGTGCAGGGGGCTGCCTGTGCCCTGCTGGGCAGGGCAGGAGTGTGTGGGCGGTGGGAGCACAGGCACAGAGCAGGGAGCTGACACATCCAGCCTGGGGGAATGTGGGCAGCCACAGGGGGAAATGATGCCCTTCTCCAAGGGGAAAGAGTGGAAGCAGAGCATGCAGGATCTTGCCCTCCTCCAAAAATGCCAGCAGAGACAAGTCTCCCATTCAAACTCCATCTGTGCCTGTGCCACTTACCTGCCAGGCCCTCCTTCACCAGCTGCTCCAGCAGCAGGCGGATGGAGTCGTGCTCTACGCTCGATGTCACAATGTGTGGTGTCCCCTGGCTGTGCCCTGTCCCACCCTGGCTCTCATGGAAGTGCCTGCAGGCACTGTGGATCACCATGTTGTTTGCCTGAAGGGAGGAAGGAGAGAGAAGATGGAGGCTCAGAAGGAGCACAGTGCCCTTCATCCCCACCCTCCTCATCACTGCTTGCTGGAGAGGGGGTGGTGGGCAGGGATTCCCAGGAAGGGGATCCCCCCTCCTCCCACCTCCGTGCCTCCCGAGGTGAAGACGATGTCCTCAGGGCAGCCTCCCAGCATCCTCGCCAGGCTCTCCCGCGCACTGCTGATGAGCTCCTTCGCCTTCCTGCCTGCAGGACCAGACTTGGCAGCTCCCGCGGGCTCCCATCCCACGGGGCCCAGCCCGAGGAACCAACATGGCCCATCCTGGTCCCTACCTGCGGGGTGGGAGCTGCTAGGGTTGCCCCAGGCCTGGTGCATGGCATCCCACACGGCCTGGGCCACCTCGGGGGCCAGTGGGGTGGTGGCATTGTGGTCCAGGTAGACCCTCCTGTAAGGGCGAGGGCAGATAAGGGGTGCTGGGGGGCACAGGGGGGGAGCACGGAGCAGGGCAGGGCCTCACCCCTCCAACGAGTCACACCGCGCCTCCGCCGGCTCTGTCCCCGTGCCCATCACTGCTGTCACTGTCACTGTCACCGTCCCGCTGCCGTCACCAACCTGGCACCGTGGGTTACAGACATGTGTCTGCCCATGGGGGACCAGGCACCTGCCCTGCCTGGGGCACCACACCCACCCATCGGCCTGCTGCCTGCCCCACAGCCACGGCCCCACCGACCAGCTCTCTCCTATCTGCCCCATAGCCACGGCTCCACCAATCAGCTGCCTGCCCCACAGTCATGGCACCCACCAATCAGCTCCCTCCCACCTGCCCCACAGCCACGGCTCCACCAATCAGCTCTCTGCTGCCTGCCCCACAGCCACGGCTCCACCAATCAGCTCCCTCCAACCTGCCCCACAGCCACGGCTCCACCAATCAGCTCTCTGCTGCCTGCCCCACAGCCACGGCCCCACCCATCAGCTCCCTGCGGCCTGCCCCACCGTCCTGGCACCCACCAAGCAGCTCCCTGAGGCCTGTCCCACCGTCATGGCACCCACCAATCAGCTCACTGGCCGCTGCCCCACTCACGGCACTGGCCAATCAGCTGCCCCGTAGTAACGGCGGCCCCCA
>VWPU01022444.1:0-10148 GCA_013398955.1 Callaeas wilsoni | reverse complement strand
CCTCCACACCCTTTCCTCCTCCTTTTCCTCCCTTTTTCCAGGATCCGCTGCCTGGGGCCAGAAGCGGTCTCCCTCGTTACCCCCGGCCCAGCGCTGGAGCTGGGGGCACCCCGCGGGCTGCGGGCTCGCCCTTTCCCCCGGCGGCGGCGGCGGGGCGGCCCCGGGAGCGCGGGGAGGCTCCGCGAGTGCCCCGGGCTGCCGGGCCGCCACCATGTCCAAAGTGGCGGCCGAAAGTTGCGGGGCAGCGCCGGCCGAGGACTTGTCCAAGGTGTCGGACGAGGAGCTGCTCAAGTGGAGCAAGGAGGAGCTGATCCGCAGCCTCCGCCGCGCCGAGGCCGAGAAGATGAGCGCGATGCTGGACCACAGCAACCTCATCCGCGAGGTGAACCGCCGCCTCCAGCTCCACCTCGGCGAGATCCGCGGCTTGAAGGTAGCGGGGTGGGCAGGGTGGGACCCCTGAAGTTTGTGCGGTGTTTCAGCGTCCCCCGCCCGTCCCGCCGGGAGCAATCTCTTCAGGAAGATGGTCTGGGAGGAGCCGCTCCCGAGAACCACATGAAAAGTGGATGAGGACTGGGGTGAATAGCGTTTGAGCCCACTTTAAAATCGAGTGTCCGGCTGAGAGGTGACCAGCTATTCGACAGGCTGTGGGGCACAGCTGGTTTCTCCTCTGCACCAGTATTCTTTTGGGTTGATAAAAACGCTCAAGTCTTGCCACGTTTGTGTTAGTCTTCCTTGGTTTTGAGTGAGATGAAATGATCCTGCCTGAAGTGCATGAGAAATAAGGGGTTGTGTAGCTCACGCTGCTTTCTGTCACTGTTTTCAGACGACTTAGTCTGGCAGGCAGGCTGGTAGGCTCATGGAGAGACTCAGTCATTTCCAGGATGCAGTGCAGCGTGTGGCAGGTGATGGCAGACCCCTGGCTCGGTTTTGGGATGATCAGATCCAATCCCTAATTTATTGTCTGAAAAAGACATCTGGTAACACGTCTGTGATCAAACCGTTCTCAGTTATGGACTTGTGCAGGCTGCAGTCAGAGGCAGACCAAGTCTGTAATGGCTTATCCCTTCTTAATTTCACTCTCTTGTTGGATGAGAAGCTTAGTCCCTAATGCTTCCTTTCCAATTCTGAGGACTGGGAAGAAAGTGTGACTATTTACAGAGCATTACCTTGTCTGTGGATTACAGACCTAGAAAGTTACCTTAAAGTAGGCAGGACTACAGAACATTTTCTGGCTTATTGCTTTGAGAATTTTCAGGAAATTCCTTCAGTGAGGTTAGAGGGAAGGAGAGAAGAAACAGAGATGCAGCCAAGGCTTTTGAATTATTACAAGAAAGTGCATTCAAAGAGAGTTCTTCACGTGTAGAATGGCTTTAAATGACAGAATTATTGAGAAAGTGTCTTTGATAATAGTGTGGCATAAAATAAATAGCTCATGGGGGAAGACGGTTCCTGCCTCCCAAGTTTTTGTGTTCTGTGAAGTATGAGTATGTGTGTCCCTTTGATAGTGTCTGAGGGTAAAAAAGATCCATCCATGGTAGTATTGAGTAAAACTGAAGCTTCTGTTCTAAATGGAAGTTTGGTTACAACAATAGCATCTTTCTCCCACACTCGTGTGCAAAAGTGTGACATTATATGGATTTATGCATCTTTATGCAGATTACTGACAAAACACACTTCAGATGTGTAGGAAGGAGTCACAAATTCCTCTCTCAGTTCCAAACTCCTTAAGTCTTATTTGACTTCCGCCTTTTGTTTAAATGCCTCAGCTGGAACTTTCAAAAAGAATCCGGGAGAAGGAGGTTTTTGAGCCCTGTGTTGGTGTCTGGAAATCTCCCTCCTTTGTCCTGTGTGGAATAACTGCTCCATGAGTAAGAGTGACCAGCTGGATGGGTGCCTCCTGCTTCCTGAATGAGGAATTGTGCACTTCCACAACTTTTTTATTCCACTGTGGGATCACTCAAACATCTCTCCCTAGCAGAGGTTTTTAAGGACATCTTAAAGCCTCATTGAGATTTTTTTCCATTGTCAAATACAGATTGAAATTGTTCAAATTCCAAGTTATTTTGAGGGAAAAATCAGACAAACACAGATATTCATGTACCTAAATCCAGTGGAGTTAGAGAAGCTTCCCTTCCTTAGGAAACTGTGCTAAAATGGTGTTTCCATAAGACTAACTTTTAATAACTGTGGCTAATCTCTAGTTGTAAATGTCATACACAAGAAAGAATGAATATCTAGATGATGGGAGAAAGATAAATATGGTCACAAGTCCAAACTAGAAGGATAAAATACTGAAAAGGTTTTTATTCTACTATAGCAATACCCTGAACATTTTTACTTCAGAGCATTTGCTTCAGACTGTTCCTTACTTAGAGAAGAGCATAGAATCATGTACTTCATTTTGTTAGGGGCGGAAAGTCTATTTAAGCAGATTATTTCATTTCAGAGTGGTTGAAGCAATCCTGGTAAAGGGATGACTGACAAGGCTTTTTATGCCAATCAGAAACAAAATCCAGCAAACCCCAATTTAAAAAAAAAATCTCTAAAATGGTCATCTTTATATGTGACTATGCTTTAGAGAATAGGGAGTATAAATGTTCATAATTAATTATTTAAGAGCGATTACAATTTCTGATGTACCTTGCAGTTTTATTCAGTGGTAACTCGCAGGTGAATATTTCTCAGGGGAGTGAGATCATCATGAGAGCACTTCCAATCTTTGCCCAATTTGGGAGCTAAATTACTCTGATATTTAGCATGAAAATTAATTAAGCACCTGAAACTTTTCTGCTGTATCAGAAGTCAGAAATTAGCTCCAAGCTAAGGGCAGGTTTTGCTGGACAGCAGCTTTGTTTGCTCAAAGCATGATGCTGTTACAACGTGCCAGATCTACACATGGAATTATTTATGCCTCACTGGAGTGCTTAAATTTGTGTTTGCAGCAGTGCTGTGCACTGTATAACAGTTTAACATTAATTCCTTTAGACACTCCTCTGTCATGATAATCTTTCTTTTAAAGGACATCAACCAGAAGCTGCAGGAAGATAACCAGGAACTGAGGGACCTTTGCTGCTTCCTGGATGACGACCGGCAGAAGGGCAAGAGGGTGTCCCGCGAGTGGCAGAGGCTGGGCAGGTACAGCGCCAGTGTCATGCACAAGGAGGTGGCCCTATACCTGCAGAAGCTGAAAGAGCTGGAAGTGAGGCAAGAAGAAGTGGTTAAGGAGAACCTGGAGCTGAAGGAGTTGTGCGTGCTGCTGGATGAGGAGAAGGGTGGAGGAGCAGGCAGCCGGAGCTCTATCGACAGCCAGATCAGCCTGTGCCAGCTGACCGCCACCAGCGCGTACATCAGAGACGTCGGGGACGGCAGCAGCACTTCCAGCACGGGCAGCACAGACAGCCCAGACCATCATAAACACCACCCGAGCACCAGTCCAGAACACCTGCAAAAACCTCGGGGGGAAGGAAGCCCTGAGCATCAGAAACACAGGAGCATCAGCCCAGAGCACCTGCAGAAACCCAGGAGTTCTGGCAGTCCTGATCATCACCTGAAGGGGCTGAGCCCTGAGCATCACAAAACCATCGTCAAAGTACCTGAACAACAAAAGCACAGCAGCAGCAGTCCAGAAACTATCCCAAAGCATGTTTTGAGTAGTAGTCCTGAACACTTTCAAAAGCAGAGGCCTGGTGGTAGCCCTGAGCATCAAAAGCACAGCGGTGGCAGCCCAGATCACCTTCAGAAGCACACGCCAAGTGGAAGTACAGAGCACCTGCACAAGGTGAGGGGTACGAGCCCAGAGCATCTCAAACAACACTATGGAGGGAGCCCAGAGCACCTCAAACATCTCAGCGGAGGCAGCAGAGAAGGTACCCTCAGGAGACAAGTGACAGATGAGCTGTCCCCTCACCACAGGAGTTTGTACAACGGAATGAATGGTGGGTCAATACTTGTAGCGAAAGCTCACTTTGAAAATTGCTAAGGTAGTTTCAATGCTATGCCAGCTATTTCTGCAGCAGGAATGATGTTTGATGTGAAATGAAAGGCAATGAATCTGGTGTCAGCATTATTCCTTTAGCAGATGATTTAATTGGAGTACACCTGTTTATCCATCCAGCAGGTGTGGGGTAGACTAAAGAAGTAGGGGAAAAGTGCATTTTGAGTGTTGGTGTAAGGTATCAAGGAGAAGCTCTTGGCCCTGACCCTGCTTCGTGGTTGGTAGATGTAAACTGTTTGTCCCTAGGTGGATTTCTGTTGGCATAAGTGAGGAATTGCATTCTGTTTCTTATCCTGCCTATATCTGAGTCAGCAGAGTAGAGGTGAATGTCTCCAGTTGCATTTCCACCTTCCTAATCTACCTTGTCTGTAGCTTTAAAGATTGCAAAATTTCCTGTTTATTGATTGAAGGCTTCTTATAGCCTTTTCCATAAACTTTGGAAAAGACCCCAGATGAAGAGTAGGCTCAATAGAAATGAATTTGATAGCTCCTAAAGCTTTTCAAAGCCTTGACTTTGCATATTTTTAATCATAACAAATTAAAAATTTAGGAAGATCAAGAAGGGGTTTCTTTGCTGTTGTTATTGCTGCCTTTTAGAAAGGTTTCCAATAAACATGCCTGGTTTTTAAGAGCTGTGTATCCTCACTGATGGAAATAAATTACTTTTCTTAGGAGAGTCACAATGTAAGTATTTTGTTATTTTGAAAGCTACGAAGTTCAAACATCCTACTCTGCTGTAGAAATAACTCCTTTTAGACTTAGCAGAATTCCTATAGCCTGCTGCCTTTTATCTCTTCCGTGTGCTTTGGGATGTTTTTATGAAGGCAATTAGCGTCCTAGTTGAAAACCCTCTTCTCAGACCTTTACACTTAGATTTGAAGTCAAGCTCTGGGGAAGGTGCCTTAGCAAATTGTCTCGGATGGAGTTCATGTGTTTCCATTTCATGAGCAGCTGTGAGAAGCTGTGTTGGCATCAGTGGAAGTGACCGCTTGTTGTTGGATCTGCTTGTGAGATGAGTGCTGTCCTCAGCCTTTGTCACACTGGTCCAGTTACCTGTTGGGATTAACTTGCACGATGCCTTCAGTTAACCCCTCTCTGCAGGAGCAAATCCACATTGTTTTCAGGGAAATGTGTATTTTTGACAGGGCTGACCAACCCCAACAAGGTAAGTATAGAGACTCCTCTTTTTAAAGATTTTTAAATGATTAATAAGGTGTGTGTGTGACAAATACGTGAAGATGTGTAATACAGAAGTTATTAAAGTTGGTCTGGCACAACTTCCATTAAACGCTGTATTTCTTTCTCCATTCAGTTCTTTCTGTTTACAATTGACCTTCTGTAAGTAGAATGAAGTATGGAACCAGGCTTCCTAAAAATGACTTGTTTCTTGCACCCATGATGTTCACCAGTCCATCACAAGTTATGCAGGAAGGTGATCTAAGGTTTTAAGTATGTATTTTTAAACCTCACAGGGGAAAGGAAGATATGGTTTTTCTGCTGCCAGGACTGTAGGCTTTCTGTTTGGGTTTTTTTTTTCCTTTCCCCCCAAGTAGCCTTGTTAAGAACCATATTCATAACAGTGCAGTGAAAGCAGTTGTTACTTTATTCCTGAGTCGACTGGTGTCCTTTGTGCAGCATATTTCAGCTGTCAGAAGTTTGGACTCAGGCCATAAGGTGCTGGAGAGGGCAGCTGCTGCTTTGGGAGGCTCTTTATTGACTTTAATCAGAGCTCTGCCTGCCCTGTGCTTTATATAATCACTTTTACAGAGAAATCCTCTTTGGTTTGACAACTTCTCTCACCAGAAAGTTGTCAAACCTCTCTTCTTTTATATTTATGTAATTTGATGCAAGCTTGAGGTTTAATTCTGACATCTGTCTGACCTTGATCAAACTTGGTAAAACTCTTGACAGCTCTGCTGTGAAGAAAAGGCTTTAAACTTCAGGGAAATACTTGGTCTTCACAGCAAGGCTAAATCCTTTTGGGTATTTTGTTTTGATTTTGTCAGCTACTGTAAAGTTGTGGGGAACAGTTAATATGGAAGTGGTAGAAGTGCTGGCCATTATCTTTTGTTACTGTTGTGAAAGTAATGTATAAATCTTAATTTGCATGTTCTGTGTGTACCTGACCCTGCCAGCTGAGTGTAGGTGATAAAAATCCTGATCTTACTGTAAGGAATACTGAAGTGGCGACAATGAGAATTAGGAAATGGCCTGGGAACCTGGCCCTAAACTCTGATGAGCAATACAAAAGGACAATATTTTGATTGTGATCCCAAAGTCATGCAATAAGTGTATCATGTTGATGGAATCTAGTTTGTTTTCAAATTTGGAATATTTCTAGCTGGCAGATGTTTGCACATCTGTGTCATGAGTTTGCAGGGCACTTCTAAACTTATTGTAGTTGTCGTGGACTGTTGTGTGAGCAGCAAGAGTGAAGTGTTGGTGACCCTAAATGATGACTGGCAGAGACAAACCTGTTTTGATATTTAAAGGAGTAAAATAAACTATTTTAACTACATAGTCAGAATTTACCAGAGTCAGTACAAGCCTGTGCCATCATCCTTGGTCTGAACTGGACTCTGAATCGCGTCTGAGAGGAGAAGTTACTCCTCTGCATGTCAAACCTCGTTCAGAAAGTGCTGTGCTCTCTACCTGGACCTGATGTTCTTAATTGGAAGCATGTCTGTGAACAGCCCGGCTGTTCCTGGAGAAATGGGAGTTTCTAGCAGCTCCCATTTCCCTGGATTTGCGATGCTGCCAGCACTTGGTGACCACAGGGAAGCAGTGGGTGCCACAGGGCGGTGTTACCTCTGCCAGAACTTGGGCTGTGGGTAAGGATGTGTGGGATGGATCGGAGAGCTTGCAGGTTCCTGACCAGCTGGAGCTGCAGGCAGAGCAGTTGCAGTCTGATGCTACAGTGCCATCAGAAATGTGATGTGCAGCTGTAGCTGCTTTGCAGGATGTGTTTATGCATTAATCATTGGGGCTTCATGCATGTTTTAAGCTATGCAGGAAGTTACCTCAGCCTCTTGCTCACAGGCACAGCTGAAGGAATAAAGGATGAGGTGGTAACGTTTCCTTTCATAATTCTTCTCATCTTCTATGCTCAAAGGTTTGATCTTGCTATTTTTTCTTGTATGACATGTCAGCTTTCATTTATAAGATTTATAAGGCTTTAAAAAAACCCTCTACTTCATGGTTCTCCTACATATTTTTCTGAAATGAGTGTCCTCAGCCTTTGGAGTGACAGAAAATGGGCTGGGAGAGCTAAATTTGGCTTGGTGCCTGTTAATTGAAAACACATGTATTTAATTCTAGAGGTTTTAACCAAATAAAACATGATAACAATCTTTTGCTGTAATCACACCTAAATGTTCTGAGTAATGAGAACAGAGGTATTTGAGATAGAAGGATTGCTGAAATTAGATGAGAAAATACCAGCAGTAAAAACATTTTGAGAAGACAGCATTAATGCACCCTAGAAGAATACGTGACTGTTTAGCTCTGACACAGATATCTGGGGTGTAAGAGCCTCTGTAAATTGATCTGCTTTCAGCATTTGCAGTCTAAGTGTTGGTTTTTTAATCTAAGCGATTTATTTTCAACTTTCTATTTTAAGAAGTCCTTTGTTTTACTCTGAGCTTTGACTTTTGTGTGAAAGGAAGGTATCCAAAGGCTTTCATGTGTGCTTCTTGCTTCCTGCTGAGGTTATTAATGAGGAGAAGTCAAACTGCTGACTAACACCTCCTGTACTGCTGGAGGTGTGAGGGCTCTTACAGAACAAACGCAGCATCACCTCTCCTTGAGCAAAGGTGTTTGTAGGCTAAACAGAGACTCAGCGTAAATTTTGGACACTTTCTCTTATAAATGCGGTTGTGAGAAGGAAAATTAAATTAGAAAATACTGCACTGAGTAAGAAGAGGAAACTGCAGTGTGACTCCAGAGGGAAAAAACTCACAACAATGCTGCTGAGTTAACTGATGCCCTCTTGTGCAAACAGCTCCCTTTTGCTGGCCAAAGAGTGGGATGATGCCATGTTTCCATGTATGTTTGCTTACACATTATGTTTAAAATTGAAATGCAGATAACCTGCCTGTCGTTAATGGCACTGTACAGCACTCTGTGTGTGATTTGGCCTGTCCTGGTGGCACCCACGACTGCACATCTGGGAGCCTGAGGCAGCATTTCTTACTTTTCAGAGTGTAACCAAAGGCTACAAGGATCAGTAGAATTTTTTCCTTGCCAGCATGAAGTGACCTAGTGTGTATTTCAGGTATTTTCTGAAACTTTGTCAATCAGAGGCTTTCAATTGAATTCTGTAGGTTTGATGTCAAACTTGTAAATTGGTTTTAGCTGTTACACCCTGTAAGAGAACTGGGGCATGAGATATGAATATGGATGTGAATACAGCACGCTGCATTTATTACCCAGCTCGGTTTTTTCTGTGGAGTGATTTATGTTGAAAATGTGTTTTGTAGTATCAAAACAATGAACCTACTAGAAACCCATGTTGTAGGGCTTTTGGGAGAGGTTTGCTATTACATGTCCTTAACTTCACTGACAAAACTCTTTTAGATTTGAATGTTTTGATGTGCGGTGGATCATCCTTCCAGCAAAACTCTTGATATGTTAATGGCAGAGTGATGCCTCTGCTTACAGAGAGTAGCCTGATTTCACAGGGTTGGACATTCAGCACTGATCCCTGCACAGTTCAGAGGCTGATCCAGGTGGCCAGCAGGTGCTGGGGGCAGGGGTTTGCTGTTCGGTGCTGTGGCACTGCTGGCTGCAGTGGGGTGTGCAGCAGGGGCTCAGCCACACAGCCCCTCCTGCTGCAGGACTGAGCACACCCCAGCACCTTCTGGGAAGTCACTGCTTCCGAGTTTTATGCCTTTTCCTTTCTGCCTTAGGCTGCATGTGCCGCTACACAGGTGACTCTGTTTTGCAGTGAGGGCTTAATGCTAATTCAGCCGTGCTCTGGTGGAATCGAGAGGCAGAGTAGGGAATAGAGACATTACCTCTAAGCCATCTCCAGTGTACCTCGTATCTCTGGGAGCCAGGTCCCTGTTAGTCCCTGAGAGGGGTGTTAATGAAGTGGGAGGGAGTCGCCGCTGCCAGGGATTTGGGAACTGGTCCCGCAGTTCCCCCAGCAAACCTCCGTGCAGTGACTGCCTGCAGCCCCGTGAGCAGTGCCCGTCCCTCCCGTTTAACCGGCATGGAGAGGAGGAGCCGTGCTGGCTCCGTAACTGGGGATGAGAGGCCGTCTCTGCTGTTTGGAGTGTCTGCTGGGACTTCCTGACCCCGGAGCTCCGGGAGGGAAGGGCTGCTGATCAATCACAGCACCGCTGTGTCACCACGGTGTCTCCACAACCGCCCTGCCAGCCAGCGCCTGCTCCCACCCTCTGGCTGTAGGGGTGGTACAGCCAGAGTGGTGGTACGGTGGGATGGGGCTGGCATGCTGATCTTTCTTCTGTTTTCTGTATTTCTTTGTGCGTTTTTGAAAAGCAATGTGTTTTCTGAGTAGTGAGTAGTATTTTGTTTTGGTGGGTACAGGAAACAGTAGAGAAGCTTATTTCTTTTTCATGGTGATTGGGTCAAGGTGTAAGCCATTTGCCTTTACCTCAGAGAGCTTATCAGGAGTTTGCACAGCTGTTAGTGTTGTCTGCCTGAAATAAGTGGGCACATTTGTGTTGTTTTATTTTTCTTAGTGCCAAAATGGCAAATCCTCACATTAAAGCCTTGTCTGAGCCCTTGCATAGAGAGTACCTTTAACCTGAGCTCAGGACCTCATGTATCAGTTCTTCACACAGCTTTTGGAGTTAGTGTTGTGAGTTTATAACAGTAAAACATGGGTTTAGAAATATCAGGGTTTAAATTCTAATATTCTCTGGACTCTGGCACTTAAAATGCAGTCAGTGTATTACAATAATTTTTGGGGAGTGCTGCTTGTTTAAGAAGTTCGACCTTGTAGTATATATTACGTGTTCCAGGCAGAATGTCCTGTCTCTTCTGTTCACCTATTAAAGGGATTTTTTAAAAAAAAGTTTAAATTTGATTATGAACTTCACAATGGAGAGTTGTTGTTGCACACAGGCTTTGCAGGGGTTGGAGCTGAATGGATTAAGAGTTAGGGAAGAGTGTGGCAGTCGGTGCAGTG
>VWPU01022439.1:0-18493 GCA_013398955.1 Callaeas wilsoni | reverse complement strand
GCCCCGCCCCGCCCCGGCCGCGCTCCCCTCCCACGCTTCCGCCGCCTGCTTCGCGCTCCCGCCGCGCGTTCCCATGGCGCTGAAGCGGATACAAAAAGTGAGTGGGGCCGAACCGTGGGAGGGGGCTGAAAGGGCTCCCCCGCCCTGGGGTAGTCGCCGGAGCCGCCCCGCCTGTTGCCGGGGGTTGAGGCGGCGGCCGGACCGGGCTCAGCGAGAGGCGTCGCGGCTGCTGCGCGCTTTCTTCGCCGGGACTCGTCCTTCCCTCGCCGGCAGCCGGGGAAGGAGAGTGGGTGTGAGGCGGAGAAGGGGGGTTCTTGTCGGCCGCCTCACGGTTTCGGGACGCTGCCTCCTTGAAGGCCCCGCACCCCGAGCCGGTGCTTTAACGCGCCGTTTGCGGAGCAGCCGCGATGCTCCGAGCGGCGTGCGGGAGCGGGGAAAGCCGAGGTGCTGATGGGGAGGCTTTAGCAGGGGCGCAGGGACAACATCAGTCGCCCAAACGTTGCGCTGCCGGTGTGCACGGCTGGTCCGCACTGTGCTCAGCCTGTTGCCTGGGTTAAGAAGTGCTGTCAGCATAGTTCTTGGTGTGACCTTTGACCCAGTTGTAGTGTTTTGGGCTGATACTTGTAAATGGCCTGGTTCAAGTTGTGAATTCCTAGTTTCCTTTTGTTTGGCAAGGCTGAGCTGATCGCTGTCCAGTAAAGGCAGGGTATCGCGGCCAGCACGGGAGGGGAGTTAAGGTTAGTGCTGTGGCTGTGGAACAGAATCCCTGGTGTTTGGTTGCTGTTGATGTGCCGTGTTTAGTCGGTGTTGATGCTATCCTGGTTACGTGACGGTGCTGTAATTTCTTGTTCAGGATTACCTTTTGCTGTCGGAAGCCATGGTATTGAAGAAATAGGATTCTATAGTGACGGATTAACCCCACAGTAGGCAGATTTGGGATACCGTGCAGTAGGTACCAGCTTATTTGGATGGATTCCTACCAGAAGCTGGTAGTCCTGTCCTCGTGCTGCAAAGCTTATGCCTTTACTGGTAGTGCAATTGTGTGACATTTTTGTTCCTTCATATCACATATTTGTCGTGAATGTTGCATTCGACCATTATATCAAATATTGACAAATAACTGCAGTGGTTTTCTTTAGCAATAACTTTGTCGTGCTTCTACGTATTATAGGAATGGTTTGCCTTTTGTTGCCGTTTTAATTTCCACCTCTTTTTTAACATCTCCTTACCCTCATGTTTCGAGAAAAGGATTGTTCTGAATACCATCTCTTTCCAATTCTTGTTCAGCTTCTTTCTGCTAAGGTAAACAGACAAAGGGGAAAGTCTGGTAATCTAGTATTTTTGAGATGGAGTGGTGGTTTGGGGCTTTCCAAATGAGCTCCTGCTAGAATAGGATTATTCTTCATACTTTTATCACATTCCCTGCGTAACTTTTCTTTCTGCTTTAGAAACGTTCATACAGATTGGAAAGCCACTTTTTTCTTTAATGTGGCATTTAAGAACTTTGATACATGTGAAATTATGGTTAGACTTTTTACAAAAGTATCTTTCATCCTGTTAGCCTTATTAAGTTTTGTTTCTACTCTTTCAAAATGAAGTGATGCTTTCCAGCCTGCTGACTGCAAGGTGCTATGAAATTTCCTGGTTATACAATAACTTCTACGTGAAACATGAAGAGATGCTGGGTAAGGACCTCCAAGAAGAGTTGAGATTAAACTTGGAACTAGTTACCGCTTGCTTCTAGTTTGCTGCAGAAATGACTACTGCTGGTTTTCTTTTTTTTTCATTAACTACCCTCATCACTCTCTGCTGCCTTTCCAGGGGAAGAAAAAATTCTACTAGAGGGATTTAGCTAGCAGCCTATCTCTGGAGAAGTAGAGGAGGAAAGGGAATGGCAAGGAAATAGGTTTGTTTCAAATGGAAAGTTAAAATGAAGGGGAGAAGTTTGAAAAGACAAACTATTTTGATGTCACTGTAATACATAAAATTTTTCCCGAAAATAACGGAACTGGAAGTTTAATGGTAGATTAAATGTATTTGTATGTTGGTTTGTTTATCTCATCTACTTTCCTGCTGTTTCAGACTGGCTGTAAAGGTTGATAGTTACGTTGTATCCCAAGGATAGGAAGGGATAAGATCTGGAGTAGAGGAAATGCTGTGGTTTCACAGAGTGCCTAGAGGAATTCTTTGGAGAACAAAACGCTGTCAGGAAACACAGTGGTATTGCTTAGGAGCTTGTCAGTCTAGACATACTGTTTGAAGTTAAGCTTGGGTGGGCTTAGGGTGGTTCAGAATTGTGCTTTAATGAAGCTAAGGGATTTTGTTGGCAAGCTTGAGTGTTTGTTCACAGTAATTTTGATAACTTGTGTATGACAAAACCTATGAAGGAAGCAAAGCTATAATATGTCGACATGTTAGTAAGCATATTTTTTGTCATACTAGTTGGACTCTGATTTCTAAATAGTATTGCCATTGGGATCTGTGTCATTGCATCGTGCCTTTAGTTGATTGTGTTTGAGGGACTCTGTGGAAAATAAGAAAAGCCTTAAGGGCCTTTTTCACCTTTGTTAAATCCTGTTCACTCCTGTTCACCAAAAAGCACTCTGGGGCAGGTTCAGCTGCTGGCCACATGGCCAGAGAACAGGCTGATGGTCACCTCGTGTGTGAGGCAGTGCTTGACTGGCGAGACGCGTGGGGACCACGTGAACAAGGAGGCGGTTGAGTGGATGAATGCGTGAGTGGCAACACTGCTTTGGCGGGCAGCCAATGCGTGCTTGTTTTGGGTTAAGTTTAGAACACAAAAGGGTTCCGTTTGTTGCAATAAATGATCTTCTTCAAAGCAAGCAAGGAGGTCCACGTGTCTTTGTTCCCCATTGCTTCGAGACTCCTCAAAGAAGGATAGCATGTGGACTTCCAAGACCCTAACATAGTTACAGAAAGAGGTATTGTGCTTGGGAACTTTCTTAAAAAATGGGCAACTGAGTAACCAGTGAAGAAGCTGATCACTGCACATGGAAATACGTTGATCTTAGTACTGTAGGTGGAAGAACAGTGAGAACATGAAGCCTTGCTCTGCAGGCACAGCTGTCAGCGGTGTCGCCATGACAAACTTATCTCAGAGAGTTTAGGGTTGGGGGATTCTTACTCATCATAAGCTGAGGATCCTGTGTTCATTTACCTTGTGAGTGCTTTGCTTTGCCATTGTATGAGAGAGGCACTGAATTCCTATGCTGTCAAAAAAGTTTGGTTGCACTGTGTGTGATGTTCCTTGGGGTGGTGAAAGAATAACATGTCTTTGTGGGCATTGTAAAATCCAGATGTTGCAAATGATGAAAGCAAAACAAATAGTGTTGGTTTTAGTTGGGAAGGAATATTGTACAAAGAAGCCTTTATTCTTGCCACCTCTGGAAAATGAGATACCATGACTTTTGTGCAAGGTGGAAAATAATTCAGGCTGTCAGGATCTGTGAAATAGTGTGTAGGTCTCAGTTCTGCCCATCTGTCTTATGCAGAACCATTTTTCTGGGGTTCCTGTTCAGAATTCTTTGTTCATATATCTAATTTGCAGAGTTTGCCGTCCTGTTAGTTCCATATCACAGCTGAGATTGTTTTCATCACAAGTCCTGTACCCGAGTGCTCCTCCATTATTAGTGGGAGGTTGATGTGCTTGTTAATGCTCAGACTGTCTTGTACAAAACCAGTATGTACTTTTGTTACAGGCATAAAAAAATCTGACTTAGGGATTTTAGAAGATGTTTTGAAACCAGAAAGGAGGAGATAGATTTGAACACTGCTTTAAAAATAGCTGTTGTTTTTATCTTATCGATACATAGTGCTTGATTGTTTTTCTCCTACAACTCAGTAAGAATAGAAGCATTCAAACATTTAATTGTTTCAATGAACTGTATGTCTCTGTGTTTCAGTATGTTTTTCATATATGTGTAGGCTAACATGACATTAACTTGAAAAGTTATGTTGAAAATATCTTTTGTTATTGTAAATGGACTCAAAAATTGATATTTGTGGTTTAGATTTTTACTTTAAACCTGCAGTCTTTAGATGGTAATAGACATAACAAGGAAACTTTTTTGTCTCTAACATAAAATGTTTGAATTTGCTTTCAAAGCCTCAGCTGTGATATTACATATTTAGCAAATTTTTTTTTACATTAAAACAATATATGGAAATAGAATATTTAGTATTGACTAACCATTAGAGCAGTCAATCTTATTATAAATATGTGCTTTATATTTAACAAATTTGTGAAGAACCAGAGAATTCTTTAAACTAATCTTAAGTATAATCGCTGTGGGGTTTTTTGACAAATGGTTCCAAGCTGAAGTGTATGCATGGAATTGTTAGGAAATGAGTCTGGTCTACAGTGCATTTTGTGCAAGAAATTAAGAACACAGCTGACAAATAGAAATCTGTATTTTAAATAACAGTGTGGAGAAAGGTTCTGGTTGTGGTTTTATGTTGATTGGAGAATGAAAATAGTTTTTAGTGATGCTGTCTGCAGTTTAATTTGGTCTTCAGATAATTTGCGGTCTTTTTTTCTGAATTTTTTTTAGACTGAAAAAAGACATTTTTAGGACTTCTATGCTGGGAACATTTCTTTCCTTGTCAACAAAGTATCCTTTACAATGTTGTTCCAATAGCTTTCCGGGAGAGAAGCCTGGATGCTAATCAAGCCATGTAAGTGTTAAATTGGCCTTGCAGTCCTCAATTTCTTATTTTAATGAAATACATCCTGTATTATTCTTTGACCATGAGTATTAGTCTGCACATTCAGAAATGTCTCCAATGTTTATAGCTTACCACAGCCTGTTTTTTACAGCTGTTAAACTTGAATTTTTGCTTCATGCTGTCTACAGGGCTATTCAGGAGTGTGTGTGGTACAAGGGAAGGTGATAATTTGGAGGCTTTGCCCATCTCCAGTGGTATGTTAACCATTAGTATTCTATTCTACCCTGAAATATTTTGTATGAGAGGATTAGAAGATTTATTCCTACCACTGTCCCCAGCTTAGGTATTTTTCTCTCTACACTTTTACCCTGTCTGTACTGGGATAGTGTGGCATGCGTTGGAGCTCTTGAGAGATGCTTTTATGCTGTCACGTTCACCAGTGTTTGAAATCTCATACTTCTGATGCATCTCTTGCAGACAGAATTTTGGGTTTGTGTATTCTCATAAGATGTTGCACCAGTGTACACTGTAATTTATAGTGGTGACTTTCTCTTTTGAAAATGAATCTGCACTGCTTTGAGCTGTAGATCTTGTTTGTCAGCATATGTACGTGTCTTGCACCAGCATTTTCTATACCAGTGACTAAAAGTATTTGTGCAGACCCTTGAAGTGACCTGACCTGCCTCATGCAGCTACATGGTAACCATTCATAAAGCTTGGACAAAGCTGCTGTAACCAATTAACTTAAATTTGCAGGGAAATCTCTAGTGTTGACTCTGATAGTGCCTCACATGCAGTTATCTTACACTTCTTGATGAGGTTTCAGCACATTAAGCTTTGTGAATCTTCAGCCTTGTCCCTTGACAAAGCAAAGTTTTGGCCTTCTTGTGAAGAGCATCTGTGCTTTGTATAAAGATGTCTTGTACTCAATGTCTCATTCTTTTGTGAATGTGTAAAGTCATGAAGAAATTTTTCTACTTGTATTTAGAGGATCCTCACTTTTGTTCTGCAGTCTTCAATTCTGGGCACTGGCAGGTCAGTCTGACTCGGGGCCATCTGAGTATCTCCTTGCACCATTTCAAAAGGTGTAAGAAAGCTCGCAGCCTAAATCTTACAGTTCTCCAGATAATTTTGCTTTGAACCTAAAGCTTAAACAGCATAATCAACAATATAAAGCTGAATAGTTCTTCATTTTTATCACAGCTTGATCTGATTTTCTGTATGTAAAGATTCAAGCTGTTCATGTTGTTGGATCATGTTACCACTTGTATTTTTAAACCACATTAGCTTCACTATGTAATTTCATATGGTTGCAAAATACAGCTTGAATTTGCTCTATTGATTTTGAAGTTTGGTCTGGCTTTGTGTTTCGTACCTGCAGAAGCTCTCCGAATGTATTTGTGAACATTGCTCTCATTTGGTGAAGTTGATTGAAGAGAACCTTTTCTTCATTGTTGTTAGGAAATATTAATATGGAGTTTATAGTTCTGGTTCTCATCAATTTATGATTAAAAATGTTTGCTGTCATTTTTTTTTTTTTTTAAATCATGAACAAATTGAAGTGTATACCTGAGGAGCGTTCCCCAGTTCTGTTAATTCTTAAGTACGTGTGTACATATGAAAGGAAACCAATTTGTGTAGTTTTGGGATATGTAAAGATCTTGATGAATACATCTAGCAACAAAAGCACTGTTACAGACTTGTGACTCTAAAAGTAAGTGGTTGCCTGGTAGTTCCCATATGCATATGGAATGTTTGCATATACTTTAGAGACTTTCTGAAAAGTTTAAGCTACGTATTTTTCCAGTTACTGCCTTGAATTTAGTAGTCGACAGTGACTGTTACAAAATGCATGATTGTTAGTCTGAGTTCTCTGTTTCGGCACTGTAGCGTAGCTGTTCGGTTTTGGTTGGGTTTTTTTAGTCCATGTACAAGACTTAATCTTCTTTTGTTAGGTTGGATCTTGAGTTGCAAATTAGAGAAGACAGTGCTTGTAACAGCTCTGCTGCTGGTCATGTTTGTCTCTGGTGACTGCTGGAAACTTGAGATTTGTTGACTCCCTGTGTGTACTGGCAGCAGCTTGGCTTTGCATAAATAGCTGGTTCTCTGAATCACTCCTTAATGAAATTTGAATCCTCCGATTAAAATGGGAACTGCACTTCTTCTGAAGTGCCTTTGTTAGTTAAAGTCTAGCCCAGAGTGTCGTTTCTGGATCAGCATACAGTGTCACCAACAGAATAAAGTTAGAGGGCAGACAAGTAATGACAATTGACAACCTGAACTATTTCGGTATATGAAAAAGTGTCTCTCTTGTTTTAAATCACAGGGATTGTGAGAAGTGACTTCAGAGCAGTAGTAAGATATGGTGCAGTGCTTCTCTTTGATTTCAGAGCCAAGAGTGGACCTTTAAGTCTGGCTGAATTTAGGTGTCAGGTCCGTGGTAAACTGAGTTGAAATATTTACGGGATGTTGTAAATGGACAAATATATCACAGCAGTTGAGAAGTGCAGATTTTTAACCGCTCAAATTGTATATGAGGTCTGATCACACTAAGTACACCAATTCTACACTTGAGTTAAACTTAGCTCCAATTTAAACCTTGAATTTGTAAGTAGTTGCCTTAACTAATGTATTTTGAGTAGAAATGTTTCTGGTGTTACTCCTTAAGGTAAACTCACAGACTTGCTTATGTCTATTGTTGACTTAAATGTGTATGTTTTGAGTAAGGAATTGAGTTGCTTACAAACAGCGATTTAACACCCATCTTTTAACTTATTTCAAAGGAAGTACTTGCCTATAGTCAAACAAGTTTCTACAGCACAGTTCCTATCAGCCTAGAATTGGAAAAGTTGTTTGTCCTTAGCACAGTAAAAGTTCAGACGTCAAAAGGAGTATATTTATTAAAAGAGGAAAAAGAACTAACATTACTGCCTGTCTTGTTTTCTGTTTGAAATAGTGATGATAAATCAGATGAAAAACTAAGCTGGTTTTGTGTAATCACAGAATAATTTTAAATTATTTGGGACCATGTGGACTCCTGCAAGAGAAATAAATCAGTTGACTACCAAAAACTTCTCTGAGTGCTGAAGTTTCAACTTGGGAGTTTTTTAGTAGTCATTAAAAAAAAAATGCATGCAGAGAGTTGAATCAAGGTACGATAAATAAGGTGTAGAGCTAATATTTTTCCTTTAGTTTCCAGTTTAGTTAGGACTCTTTATATTATGTTCATACATCATCTCCAGGCAGGCTGCAAACATTTTATGAGCCAGTTTAGCTCAGCTGATGTCCATAGACTAGGACGATACAGAAACTTCTGTAAAATCAAAAGCGAAGGGAACAATCAGATTAGCACCTAGCTAAATTAAACTGTGAGTTTACAGACTAATCAAGAAACCCTTTTTATTTGTTTTATCTCCTTCAAGTATATTGAACTTACTATGAACTTGTTTGCAACTCTTAAATTCTTTCAGATATTAATTTCTAGCACAGTGTTAGCTGCAGGCCATCTGGCAAAAAAACTTTTTCAGTCTCAATGGACATTTCAAGTGTTGATTGTTTTATCAAAATACCACAAAAAATGCTCACAGGTTTAATAAAATTGGTTTGTGTTCCCACTTTTGAAGGGATGCTGCCAAGTGGTATGGATTTTCATGTCTTTTAAATATTTCTGTGTTTCTTGCAGGAACTAAGTGATCTGCAGCGAGATCCACCAGCCCACTGTTCTGCTGGGCCTGTTGGAGATGACTGTAAGTTCTTCGTAGTACATTCAGTACATTTCAGTTCTGAAAAGGCTCAGAAAATCTCTAATTGTTGTATCTTTTTGCCTTTCAGTGTTTCATTGGCAAGCAACTATTATGGGACCTGTAAGTATAGGAATCGTGCCCCTTAAAATGTAAGACCTCGCTTCTCTTTTTGCTACGGAAGGATTCATCTGGGTTTCTGTAAACACAGCAGCCACAGTAAGCTGTGCTGTGTACAGCTTGAAACTTCAGGGTGATATTGTTGTTCTTAGTAGTCTGGTACCAGTTGCTTTCTGTAACTCCTCAAAAGTCTATCCTCTTCATGAAGTTGGAGGTGCTTAATTAGTCAACAGTGGTGATTGAGTTGGTGATGGGGGCTACAAAGCAAAGAGCTTGCTTTTCATAGATGATCAGATCAATTCTGGAAGATTCATCCATCTGAAAGGAGGAAAAGTGGGTGAAATCTAATATTAAAGTTGGAAACTGTAAACAAGAGTGGAGTTGCAGAAGGGTTTTAGATAGAGCTTATTTTATTTGATAGCTGTGATGTGGCTCTGGCAAAAGCATACGGCTTTTGCAAACTGCAGGCCAGCAGTGGGGTGCTTTTGTTGGTTTTTGTGCAAGAAAGGTGCTTTCCTTGAGCTGAGGAAATTATGACTCTTGTGGAGGTAATGGCATAAGAAATGACAAAAAAGCTTAAAACCAGAAGGTTTTAAAGGAAAACTGAGAAGAATTTTAGCCAGAAAAATAATAAAGAACAACATGATCTGAGGGAAGGTGTGCTTATTAGTATCTTGGTAAGGAGTTTGTATTCTTACTGTTTTCCTTTCAGATTTAATAATTTGGAAAGAAGAGTCTCTGGTTTGGAGAGTTAGCTGAGTCACTCCGTGAGGTGAAAGTTTGAGATAATACTTAATTCATTAAGATGCAGCATTAAATTGTGGAGAAAAGTGGAAATGTGTCTGCTTTGAGAGTAATTCTCCATTTTCAGCACAGTTGTTCTGAAGCAGTGAAAGATAAGTCACTAATTTTCCAGTGGTGTCATGGAGTCTGTTGTCCAACTTGTCCATGGCCCAGCAGCAACTGTTTTCTGTATTATACTGATGCTTTTGCCCTTTTGCTTGAACAACTGTCTTCTTCCTCTCGCACTGCCAAAGGGTGAATGGCAAAACAGCAATGAAGAGTTAACAAAAGCTTATTTGCTGGTTGCCACCAATAATGTCTCTGTCCTGAATGACTCTGATGACATGAGTAAAGGAAATACTAGAACGTAAATTTTGGCTTAAATTCCATTTTCTTCTCCAGCTTGCAGTTCAGCTTTCATATTCTGTAGTGGAAAATATTCTTTTCTTTGCTTTAAGTTCCTCAGATGTCTCTAGTTAAGGATAAGAATGAGCATCTCTTGTCAACCTTTCTCGGCTGTATTTGCAGGAACAGAACACTTCAGATATAAATCCTTTATCTTGATAACAAAAGAAATTAGAGGTGCACATTCTGTATTTTTCCTGATGGCCCAAAGGAAGCATAGGACTAAAGCCTAGCTTCAGAATTCACTTCCTATGTGTGGAAGTAAGATAACCTCTTCTGTCTATGGGTATCATCAATTGGTTTTATATACCTTGCTCATAAAGCATAGAGTGACTTTGCTTTGCCTTCTTTTTGACACTGAACTTGTCTCATCTTCAGCTTACTTGAACTTTGAAAAATCCATTTAGTATGCAAGTAAGAGGTCCTTTCAAACCTAATTGGAAGTACAGTGGCAATCCTCTGAGGTCACCTAATGCTGGCTTAGCATGACAGTATATAAAATGCCTTACTCTGCAGCCCTCTCTGCACTTTGAGTGTGTAAGGCAGCACGGCTTAGCAGACCATTTGTGACTTTTGTCTCTTACAGTCATATAGTCATCTCTAAAACTGTTCATTTACAAGGTGGAGGTTTTACTTAGAAACACTCTGCCTTTCCTTTCATATGAAAACCCAAAAACTTGATCTTCAGCTTTGCTGCGATTGAGTTCCTACATGGTTACTGTAAACTTCCCTTGTAATGAAAGCAGTTTTCTTCTTTCTCTTCACCAGAAATAGCAGAACTGCTGTCTATCCCTTAGCATCAAGACTTTCCAGGTCACTTTTTTAGTTAATAAAAATCAAATAAAAATTCTTCACTTTGATTTTTAACAGATCAAACAGATGACTACAACAAAATTATTTCTATCTATTATTAACTGTGTGCAACCTGGACGTAAACCTGTGCACATGTTGTCTAACAAAATGCATGTTCACAGATTTGTACAGGTCACAAAGATGTTGTGTGTTTTAAAACTCCCTGATATCATCATGATGAACTGAATTATGTTGGAAAATCCCACTCTTTGCATCAGCAAAGAGAAACCACTTCTTAAGGTAAGTATGCTTGTAGCTTAAGAATAGAGGAAGATCAGAGCAGCTGTGGTCTTGCACAGAGACAGGATTTGGAGGACCTGCTGTGGTTTTTGTATTCCCTTCAGTGCAGTGAAGCTCTTGATCTCCCTCTCCTTTTCTCCCCAGAAGGGCAGTGCTCAGTAACGGTGTTGTGCTGCTGCAGTAGTGGCCACAGGTGGCTCCACTGTAGCTCTGCAGGCCGGTGGGAGGGTTCAATTCCCTCTCTGCCTTCTCAGTTTATGGCCCATAGTGGGCTGTGTACTGGGGAAAAAAAAGGATTTTCTCTAGGAGATTATCTACATTTGTAAGGAAAGCTTCAAAACAGCTGAAATGTATTAATGTGATTATTTGTTTTGCTTTTTTTTCAGCCTGATAGTGCATATCAAGGGGGAGTATTTTTTCTCACAGTACACTTTCCAACAGACTATCCTTTCAAACCACCAAAGGTAAGTCTTTTCTTTTAAGGAAATAAAGTTTTTTGGTCAAAGTTTATTCTTTGAGGCTTAATTTTGAAAGTTAAACCAGAAAGGTGAGCAATAGTATACATGTTCATCATGGATGCAGACTGTAAAAAAATTGTCTTGGCAGATCTGATACGACTGGAAGGGAAGGGATGATGTTAAGGATTCCAAATGTAATAACCCTAATCTGATGTTACTTGGTTTTTATTTATTTTTTATTACAGATTGCTTTTACAACAAAAATATATCACCCAAACATAAACAGTAATGGGAGTATTTGTCTTGATATCTTGAGATCACAATGGTCACCAGCTCTGACTGTTTCTAAAGGTAAACTCACTGATTTGATAATGCATTTATGAAGTTGCATACACTGCCATGGCACTTTTTTGTGTATTATTGCACTGTCTTAAAGGTAGCAGTGGGAACTCATTTATCCTGCATGTTTCAGAAGAGGCAAATTCCATTGGAATTCTTGTTATGATCCAAGATCTTGTGCAGTTTATTAGACATGTCACACTACAGAAAAATGCGTGCATAGCAAAGAAATGGTCTAAACCAAGTTGGGTAAGATAATAAATGTACAATTAGCCTGAAATGTGATAGCTGACTGTGCATGCTGAACTGAGGAGAAACTGATGAGCAGGGCTTCAAAATCACAACTTGGAAGTAAACGTGAAACCCTGAGACTGACATGGTATGAGTTTACGTGATTGCCTATTGATGACTCTTCAGGTTGCCTGAGCATCCTTGTGTGGACTGAGGTCTTAATTACACTTTATTTTAAAATGAGATAATTTGTTCTGATTTGCATTCCTTTGTAAGATGAATATTTTAAAATGTAGCTCCTTTCACAGTCATCAGTAAAAGATATATTAAAATATTCTCATCCTGTAGTTAAACTTTCTCAAAAATATTCTCATCCTGTAGTTAAACTTTCTCAAAAATTGACCACTTTAGATTTTTGGAACACTGAGTTGACAGTTAAGCAGTTAACATTTAGTTAACAGTTCTTTCGTTGCAGGCATTTTGTGTCACTTCAAAAGCAGCTTAAAATGTGGGTGCTGTTGTTTCTCCTCACCCATATTCAAAATGCTAAGGCACACTAAGTCATGTTACAGAAATTTCTCATGTGACTCAAAAGCTCAAGCCGTATCACATCTTATGTACTTGGGAGCTCTCTAAACTAGATGCTGAAGTGTCATTGCATTGGGTGTACAAGCAAAGAAAAAACTGTAGGTCTTTGTCCAATGGAAATTGCTCTATGCAAATCCAGTTGCTGTTCCTCCTTGGAAAAACAACTTCTCATGCTTACAGGCCTGTGCAGTAACATCACAAGCTGTATAAAATCTAATACCGTTTCCTGAAGTCATTGCTAAAGACATCAATTACTCTTATGTGTAATTGGCATCATTTTTTCACATAAACTAGTTGTTTTATAGTTATCCAAAAATAGTCGTTTCTAGTTATTAAGCAAATGAAAATTGGCACTTAGGTTTAACACTTGGCATCTACAACTAAAAACTTGTAAAATTTTTAGATCTTCAGCATTTTTCTATCTCTTTACTTGTCGAGCACTTCTTTGGTTATAAAGTGGAGCGATCTGGTGGCCTCATGTTCACATATTACGTGCTTTTAACCTGCTTGCATATTATGTATTTCATAAACTGGAAACTAGCTCTGTGCCTTATGGAAGTTTCTCCTTTCTAGTCTTTGTTTAACTGAATCAAAAGTTTACAGCATATTATAGCACCTGTGACCATGTGTGTGACCATGCATTCTAACCTGATTTTCTAATATTACTGGCACTTAAAACAAAATAAGTCAGTATTGAAGTGGCTGAACTTACTACTCCTGAGAATAAGTGTGGGGTCTTGGGTAACAAGATAAAGCAAGGGGAAAAAAGGTATTTTACAGCAGATTCTTATGGTAGCATGAACTTCCCTTTCACAACATATTTAGAATTAACTGTGTACTCTTGTATGCATATTAGTTCTGCGTATAAAAATAGAAATTGCCTGAAAAGCATGGCCCAAAAATGTTAGGAAAAAAAATCAAACCTCCTTGGTTCAATACCAGGAAATGAATATGAAATTATAAGTGAATACCTGTATTTAATGCTGACCAAGTATTTCCCAGAATGGAAATCACACTTAGGTAAAATGTTCATATGATTGAGAGAATAACTGTCAGCACAGAAATGGAAAAGGATATGCACAATTAGAGTACTGCATGGCAATGTAACATTAGTAATATTAGTTACCTTAACTGCAGATGGAAAGCTTAGTTTGAGCAAATACCTACATGTAACTGTGTAGTCTGTAGTTTGGCTAATGTTCCTAGGCTAGGATGTGGGAGAGAGATCATTATAAAAGGTACACATCCATGGGTTGCAAATTTTCTGGGCTTGTGTAAGGTGTTCACTTAGGCCCTAGAAAAATGATGCTGTATAAACATTTCTGGACAGAACTGTTAAATGACAGCTTAATACTAATATGCATTCTTTTTCCAATTCCCTCCTACCACCCTCCTTGAGTGTACTGGAATATATTAAAGGATTATAGAAATAAAGCAACTTGTTTAATCTAGTGTCTCTTTTATTTAGTTTTATTGTCCATATGCTCCTTACTTTGTGATCCTAATCCAGATGATCCTTTAGTACCAGATATTGCACAGATCTACAAGTCAGACAAGGAAAAGTGAGTATAACATACATAATTGTGTGTGTAGTACTTGCAGATGGCTATCTGCTATGCACCTTTGGTATTAACTTTAGCAACACTCTTTTCCTAGATTTCTACAGGATTAGCTCTTTAAATATTGAGAACAGCGATGGCAAGTAGAAAACTGTAGGCATACATACCTGTTGGTAACCAATTTTTTTGTAGTTAGTTACATAAAACCTTCATGGTTTTGTGTAACATCTTGGATTTATTGCATGAAAAATCATTTTCCCAAATACAAGTTATTTGTTGCTACTGCAATCCTCTCAGGTTGTAAAACCTGTACAGAAGAATTTTTGACCTTCTGTTTAACTGAGTTGTTTGGTAGCTATTTTTTAGTATTGAGCCATTGAAGACTTCTTGCAGTGTATGCAGTGGCCTGTGGCTCATCACAGATTCAGGAAGATATGAGTATTGCTTTTACCTTGAGCCGTAGAGAGCAAAGGAGTGATGCAGAAGTTACATGGAAGTCTGTGGTTTAGTATATCTCTGCCTAGACTAAGAATTATTAAAATGGCCTTTTTCTCACAGTTCAATGTCTGGTATAGTCAAATCATGTAACTTCTGAAGTGCTTGAACGCTGTGGCTCATTCTGCAAAGTAGACAGTGTTCGAGTTGAGGATGTTGTGCATCAGCTTCTCCCCATTTGTGGCTCAACTTTTTTCCACCCACCTACTTACTAGTGATTTCAGCTGTTGTGCCTCTTGTTTGTGAAGGAAGTGAATGAGGGATGGTTTTCTATCTCCAAATCTCAAAATTTAATTATTGCTAGGGAAAGTGAGAAAATGTGCAGTCTTGACTATAGCTTTATCTTCTTACGATGATCACCTATTAAATTTTTTTTGTTTCATCTTGGATTTAGGAAATGAAAGATATGGCTGGTTACCCCTGAGCATTTATCTATGAGTACTTTATTATAAGTAAAGATCCAAAGACTTGTATGGTAGCATATTCTTAAGAAGAAAACCAATTAGTACATGAGTTGCTATACTGATCTTAAGAAAAAGAGTTAAAAACTTGTCAGCATTTCTCTCTGGATGACTCAGAAGAAAGTGAATCCAGTCTGAAGAGTGGAATGTAGCAAATGTAAGGACCAGAGGGGAAGCTATCAACTCTCTAAGGACATTTACCCTTGGGATTATGGAATTATAAGATAATCAGCTTCATACCAGAAGGAAAAGACCCAAGACTTAAAACCTAGTAAAAAATGCTTTTCAGAAAATTTTCTTTTTGAGTTCTGAAATGCAGCTGGCAGTGCAGAATGGAGAATAAAATCCCGGTTAATTATACTGAATTTTATGGAACTAAAATGTGTAAACTTTGTTAGACTCTTAATAGCATATGCCTTTAGGAGTAATTGACAACAAATTCCTGTTAAGGTACAAAAAAGGGAACCAGTTGTGAAACACAAATGAAGGATGCACAGTGCTACGCAATTTAATGCAAACCTATGAAGTTGGGTTTGAGTCTGAATAGCTCTGATAGGTAGCCTTAGAAAATGAATGTGTAGTGGGTATATACTTCTTGGCTTTTAGACTGTTTAAGTGTCCTTTGACTCAATGCTCAGAGGTGAAAAGCTCAATAACACCTGTATTAAGTAAATACCTGGCCACTGTCAATGTATCACTAACAGCTCTTCACTGTAATGCCTTCTTTCTGCACGTACAGATACAACAGACATGCAAGAGAATGGACTCAGAAATATGCAATGTAAACTTTTGAAGACATTTTCATATACCACAGAGTACTGTAAATTCTATTTTTTTTTTCAAAATTAGAAGGAAATGGAGCACAGTTTATGGTTTCAATGTGACACCCCTTGAATTTTTTTTTCACCCATGTAAGTGTGTTTCTGGAGCAAGGGAGAACAAACTTCCAAAAATAACCTTACGACTGTGATAAGAATATTTATCCTCTTTGTATGCTTTGCAGAAGACATTTATTATAGTTTTTAAGAGTTGGACACCTGCATCTTCAGACTACAAGATCTGTAATTTAGTTGAAAATCAACCAAATTATTTTTGCTGGAAAAAGTAGCTGTTTTGATGTGATGAATACTGTATGTGTGTCATTGAAGTATGTTGTCTGTTTCATAAGTGTGTTCAAGTTTCTTTTTGTTAGTTCTCGTATATAATTTGTATTTTTTTTACTGTATAGACTATTCTATTTACAATGTAAGTGATTTCATTTTAGACTTGCTTGTGCACAGTATTGACAAGATAAAACTGCTAATAGTGAAAATAATTGGAGTATCTCACCCATTAGAATATTCTGAAGACTGACTGCAGACTTCTTAAAAGTTAAAATGATCTTTGCACTGTAAATCTTTGTATGCTGATTATGGAGAAACACTTGGGTTTGATTCTCTTGCATACTTGACTTAATTTTATTGCAATGTGAACTAATTGCACTGGTATGTAGAAAGATATGTAACCGTTTTGTTGTTATTCACAACTGATTTTTGACGTGTGGGCAACATAATACTATGACAGACCTTTTACAAATCCAGATGTAGCCTTTTCCATATAAATAAAATACATTTTCTACTTTCTTTGGCTATTTTTTTAATCTTAAATCATTCATATCCTTAAAGTACTTGTTCTAACATTCCTACAGAGAATTGCCAGTAGTGTGTGTGTGTGTCTTGTAGACAGAATGTCCAATAAAGCCATGCATCATGTACTACTTAGAACTGGGTTGCAGTTAATTTTTCTGCTAGCTCTAGCCTAGGGGATTTAGCCCACTATGCCCATTGTTGGATATAGGATCTCAAATAGGTTAATACGTGCTACACCAATATTCCTCTATGGAGGAGACAATCACAAGAGTCTGTTAAGGTGGTGTATTTGCAATATCAGAATGTTACAGTAAACTCCTCACCCTTGAAAGTAACTTTTCCATTAACTTGCGCTTCAGTTGCTTTAGAGTATGCATGTGGAAAACCAATAGTGCTGCAGAGGCACAATCTGTTCTGAAAACATAGATCAAAAGCAGAAAAACTCTTGATTTCCTACCATTCATTCTTCTTGGTTATTTGAAAATAAAAAAAGATGACAAAGTGTTTTTCTCTGTACCTTGCGCATGAAAGAAAAATGACTTTCACTTGGGAAATTTGTCATCATAAAATTTTTAAGATGACAAATATATTTGATTTGGGGGTTTTTTGCTTCTTGTTGTTTTTTATTCGAATATGCATGAAACTGGAATGTGGGGTATGGGTGGTAAGTGTGCACATTAGGAGCTTTTATTCCTCCCACTGGAATATTTGCTTCATGTTTGCTGATTTACTGACCTTAAGTTGGTCACATGGGAAAATGTCATTTCTGTGCTAGTTTTATCTGTGATATAATGGTGACATTTGAAACAGCAGCTTGATTGAGAGTGGTTCTAATCATCTTAAAATATCCCTGTTCACTACATTTTGCAAGCTGAATAAATGGATTTTTTTTTTTGTTGCTGAGTGCTTCATTATACTTGAACTAGCAGCTAGGGAGCTAGGAAGTAGCTAGGAAGGCAAGGACAGCATTTATACTTCTTGCTCAAATAGTTATGGAAAACTGACCATCAGAATGTGTCCACAGAGTTTTTACTTTTTCTAGATAAAAATAGTAATCTGTTTGTACTAGAAGTTATTTAAATTTTTGGAATATCTGTACTGAACTGTGTGAAATCAGAAATTTGACTTGGTTTCTTTTGGTTTATCAGTTTGTGTTAGGGATGGTTTGAAAACATTTGTACTTTAACTGGTGCTGTTTCTTTTTTGTGCCATGCGTGAATGACTTTCCACCACGGTATGAAAGCAGCAGGATTGAAAACCAACAACCACGTGTAAGACATATTAAGCATATGTAAACATTTAAAAAGGAACTTGTCTTACGATCATGCTGCTTTAGAGGTGTGAAGCTAAGTCTTTGATTCTTATGATACTCCTAGCAGTTGTCTTTCTGCTTTTGAAATTATAAATACATTATTTAAAACTTCAGTCATGCTGTGAAGTGGTTTGGTGTAATCTGTGGAGAGAAACACCTCCACTACTGCACCTTCAGAGCTCCTCCCTTAATGCTTTTTATACAGATTCTGTTTCCAGGGCTGAAAAGTTTACCTCTTTCTGTGCTGTTTACTACGATGGGGAAAAAAAAAAAAAAAAGAAAAAAAAAAAGAAGTAAATCTTCCTTTTTCCCCGAGAACTGGTCGGAGCTGTGGCGTCTGCCGTTTCGGCCGCAGCTGCGCCTAAAAGCTTGCCATTAGGAAAAAAGCAGTGAAGCTACGGGGTTATTTTTTGGCCACACCTCCTCTCTTAGCGCCCAGTAGGTTTCTGATCTCTGTCCCAGCTTTGTGCCTGCTCTGGCTCCTGCGGGCGCACACCCTGAGCCCGGGCGCACACCCGGAGCCCGGGCGCCCTCAGAGCCCCGCGGGCCGGGCGGGGCCGGCGCGCCCGCAGCAAGGTGACCCCGCGGCCCCGCCC
>VWPU01022434.1:0-30197 GCA_013398955.1 Callaeas wilsoni | reverse complement strand
GGCGGCGGCGCCCCGGCCGCGCGGCTGCCCCGGCGGGGATGTGAATGGCGCTGGGGGTGCTCGGCGGGACCGACATGGAGTGGGAGAAGCTGCCGCGGCGGCCCGGGGAGGGCGAGGGGGAGGCGGCGGGGCCGTGGCCGGGCTGCGGGCGGCTGCGGCCCTCCTCGTACCGGGCGCTGCGCAGCGCCGTCTCCACCCTGGCGCGCATCGACGACTTCTACTGCGAGAAGATCGGGGCCGGCTTCTTCTCCGAGGTCTTCAAGGTGTGCGGGGCGGGAGCGAGGATGGCGGTCCGCGGGGCATCCCGCCGGGATCGGGCATCCCCCGGGACCGCGGCAACAACGCAGCCCCGGCCGCGCCCTCGGCTGGGGATTGTGATCCCCCCCTCCAGCCCCGGTAGCCGGGCGAGGCCGGGAGGTATTCGGGGCGGTGCCGTGCGGAGGGGACCTGGGGACGCCGCCGCTCGCCCCGTCCCGGCCGGGGCGTTGTACCTCCATCCCCCCGAGCAGGGGGAGGGGAGCGCCGGCTCTGTTTACAGCCGAGGAGGCTGAGCGCTCCGAGCGCTGCGCCGTGGGTTGCGCGGGGGGTCGGGTGGTGGGCAGCCGAGCCCCGGGGACCCCTGTCAAAAGGCTGGAGACCCGAGCCCGCCCAGGGTGTGCCTGTGGCAGGGAGTCCAGGTAGCGTTCCTAGACAGTCCAAGGTGATGTCCGGCGTTGCCGGGCCTGCTGAGCAGATGATGTGCAGGATTCCCCACGGGAGTGCCACGAAGATGTCTGGCTGTGGGACAGGGGTGTGATGCCATAGAACAGCATGGGGCTGACTTCTGGCTGAGTCCCCAGAGCTGCCTTTGTCCTCCGTCCTCTCTGGGACTGTCAGGATGGGGATGCCTGTGTGTGGCCCGTGCCCAGAATAGGGGTGTGTGAGTGCTGGTGGGGAGCTCAGGGTCTGCAACAGTGAGGCAGAGGTGCGTGGTGGCAATATCTTGCCAGCCCAATCCACTGCTGCTGGGGACGAAGGGCTGTGCCTCGATGTCACCACCACCTCTCCCTGCACAGGGGACGTGTGTGCATATATTGTTTTGAGCCTCGACATCACTTAAGGTGCCATAAGCCACTGGGCAAGAACTGCCCTTAAGTGGTGATCTTGTGGTTTCATATCTCTCAAAGAGCAGCTTAGGGCTGGGCACAACCTCCACTACCTGCCGCCACAGTCACTGGGGTCACAGGCAGCACAACTGGGCATCCACAACCTGGCAGTGCTCTGGGGTCCCTCTCCAGCCCTGACACCATTCCCCACTTAGCAGGGCAACCCCAAGACCCATCTCCTCTTCAGCCGCAAAAGAAGTGTCCTGTGAGGGGCCATGGAAAGTGTGCAGAGGGGTCTCTCTCGTCCATGCTCCTTCCTGGATCCCCCAGTGGAGCCATGACCTCCCTGCTGGCTGGGTTCCTGCTATTGATCTCTGGCTTGGAGTGCACAGCAGCACCTTGGAGCAGAGGGAGGCATTTAATAATGTCAGGCGTGGATATGGCTCTTTAATAATGGATGCTCCCATGTCTCAGTGAGGCCACGGTCTCTTCTAGCCTTGCTGTTTGTTTTTCCAGTCTCTGTGAGTGCCACGAAATGCTCCTTCTCCTACACATTGTTCAGGTTCTTGTGGGGCCACTGGCATGTAGGATTTGGGGGATTGGCAAAGGTTGAGGGATGGGAAGAGGAGCAGGATCAGGAGTCGACATGTGTGCATGGTGGCAAGGAAGCAGGGATGGGAGGGGGCCAGATGGGGCTTTGTGCTCATGCAGTGGGTTGAGTCCAAGAGCTCAGCAGGATAGTGGGATCTGAGCTGGGGTTTGGCCACCAGAGCTTGCGAGGAGGACAGAGCTTGGCAGGGCAGCCCAGGACCCATTTTCCTCCCACCACTCTTGTTCTTTCTGTAGCTTTCGAAGGCTGTGGGCACTTGAGTCTGCCTCCTCTATGTGGCTGCTGAGTCCTACATCATTCCAGCCTTGGTGGGTGAGGAGGACAGGGAGGGGACCTGGATATCTCTGCCCCTGCACAGGTAGCTGAATCCTGGTGTGCAGCTGAGCTAGGGCCAGGCAGGGTGGTGCCAAGCATCTGTCTGTCTTCTCAGCATTAAAGCCAAAGGGCTCTGTGTGTCCAAGCCCTGGTGTCCCAAGCTAGTCCCTCCAGTCAAGCGCCTTGCTCAAAAAGGCTGTCCAGAGCAAACAGGAGACACCAGTGACAAGAAGCTGCTCTTTTTCATGGCGCTTGTTCATAGCCGATCCCCCACTGTGCTGCAGAGCCGGGCTGTTTTCCCTCCGGAGCAGCTGGTTCTTATTGCCTCTCCCTGTGCAATTTCAGAGGCACTAAACCACCCCCCCCCCCCATTTTCTCAGATACACAGACATTGCAGGAACCCACCTCTCTATATCCAGCTGACTGAGCAGATTGAGCCAGGTCTGTTTTTGCCAGGCATTTTCTCCGGCCCTTAAACCACTGTTGCATCTCTTCCCCAAATCCCTCTCTTACTTTCCCATGTGCTGTCTGCAGCAGACACACGGGCTGTGGGCAGCATCCTTGGGGCTGTATCCAGAGGTCTTGACTCATCTGAATCTCAGCCTTTTGCCCTGGTGTTGCACATGCTCTTGGACATGCCATTTCCGAGGGTGCAGCTCTATGATGTGCTCTGCCCAGTGCCCCATTTCCACGGCATTTTGTGTGTGGATTAGCAGCTCCCAACATGGGCAGAGCTCAGAAGAGGGTTTTGGCATCACTGTCACTTTCCCATCTCTGCTTGCTTCCCCACCAACCTTTGGGATTTTCTATTTACTTCCAATTTTCCGGTGCAACTAATGGAGCTAGTCCCTCCCTCTCATCTGCTGCCCTTCGTCAGGAACCTTGCTTTGTTTTACAGAGGAGAGTGAAGCAGCATAACTCCAATGGGGAAACTAAGGCAAACAGGGAGGAAGTGAATTAGCCAAGGTCAGCCAGCCGTGGCAAGGCTGGGAGCAACCCTGGCCCCGCTGTTGCTGCTTGGGAGTCCTGGGCACAGGAAACGTGTTGTGCTGACCAGCTGGAGACCTGCCAGCTCCTCTCCTGCTCTATCACGGGGCATGCTGCAGGCTTGCCAGTGAGGGCAGGCAGTGATCTGCCACCACGGTGCAACACTGGCACTGCCCTGGCTCCTGGTGTGCCCACAGTGCCGCTCCTGGGAGAACAGGAGGTGGGGGCTGCTGATGCTCAAACACTCTCCGGGAGCAGGTGCTTTGTCTCTTCCTCGGAGAAAGGCTGTCTTGACTGATTCTGCCTTTTCCATATGACGAGCACGTTTTCCAGTCCAGTCCCACCCAGTTGTGTTATTGGGATTCCTGTGAGCTCAGATGCAGCTGCTGTGGGTGGCCGTGGGGTTACCAGTGGCATTGCTAGCTCCCTTGCCCCCCTCCTGTCTTCCTCACAGAACTGTCTGGAGTGAAGGGTGCAGGATGGTGTCCCTGTGTGACTGCGCCTTGCCTGTGTGGGACAGGGGGCAAGGGAACATGCAGAGAGTGAGGCTGTGTGCCGGGCCGTCCCTACTGCAGGGTGCAAGGGGCCTGGCTTGGCTGCTGAGACCTCCAGGTGGGGAGATGTCAGGGAGCTTTGCCCCATGTCTAGACGGGAGCACCGGCTGTGGGGAGGGAGAGGCTGTCTGCTTGCTCTGATTAGCATGCTCTTTAAATAAGATTCTAATTTCCGCTGTTAAAAGAGCTCAGATCCCTTGTGCCCAGGCTGGGGCTGCCGCCAGCCCATCCCATCCCCCAGCCCTGTGTGCTGGCGACAGATGGGATGGGGACCAACATGCCACGGCACTCTGGCTCAGCCGTGGTACCCCCATGAAGTGCCCAGTGGACCAGCCATGTGGGATGCCGGGGAGCATCGGTGAGGGGTGAGGGCTTGCCTGTTTCCTGGGTGGGGGACAAGTGGCTTGCCCTCCCCCTGCAGCCCCACACGGCTGCCCGGCTGAGCTCAGCTCTGGGGAATGCGCTGGGATTCCTGGGCACCATGCCAGAGTGCATGAGAGAAGTGAGAGGGGACACCTTCCTGCCCGAGGAGGTTGTGCTGCCCGCTGCCTTCCCTGCATGTCAGTGAAGGAGGAAACCCTTAGTGAGGGGCCTCATTCCCCTTGGGGTTGTGGCTTGTGCCCTTTGCTGCTGAATGTGCGTCAGAGGGCGGCCAGGGCACTGGGCTGGTGCTAGCACCTGGACAGACTGGGTAAACTGGCCAGTGCCTGTGGGAGCCATGGAAAGGGAGCATAACTCCTTCCTTGCTGTCCCAGGTATGGGCTGGCCTTAAGCCAGAGAACTTGCAGGGGAGATGGCAGAACAGGCCCTTGAAAGTGAGCTCAGGGCATTGGACAGCCTCAAGGGCATCATGCCCCATGGGCGTGGGGCTGGGAGCCCCTGGAGCCCTTCCTGCCCCTGGGGATGGAGTCACAGAAAAAGACATCAGGGCAGGGCTGTGCAGGCCAGGAGCTTCTGGGATCCTTGGGATAATTCCTGGAGAAGCAGCTTTCACCAGACCTTCCCTCCCCCGAGCTGCCTCACCTCCAGTCTTAAGGGGTCCAACACCATGTGACTGCATTCAGGCCTCACTCAGCCTATTCCAATGGCAGGTGGCTTTTTAATGAGGAGTTAAGCCACGGGCACCTCCTCACCGTGAGGGGCTGAGCTGATGCCCACCAGACGCTGCTCCCTGATGCAGGGCCGCTGCTGCTGGCAGGGAGCTGGCCAGCTCTGTGGCACATGGCCACCAAGTGCCAGCATTGTGCGTGCCGCACGGCATTCCTGACGTGGGCGCGTGGCGCCGGAGCCTTGCCGCCTCCAGCCATCCCAGCGGGGATGAGCCTGCCTGCGCCACTGAGCCGGGTCCTGCCGTCTGGCAGCTGCTGGTGCCAGCCAAACTGACCGAGCCAGTCCTGCCAGCTATACGTGGCGTGGGAAGGGAAGGAAGCAGTACCACCAGGAGAGCTGGGTCAGGAGCGATGGGTTTTGCTGGGCAGCACCCAGTGCCAGAGGCTTGGCAAGGCTGTGGATCCTGCTGGCCTTGTCCAGGCTCTGGCTTCCTCAACCCCCAGCTCTGTGGGGAGCTGGAGGGACCAAGGGACACTGTGCCCACCCTGCTTCAGTCACACAGGCCCCCTCCTGCAAGCCTGCACTGAAGCCTGGCTGGGAGCCCAGTTTCTCTTTCTGATGTGCCCTCAGCTGCCCCACCAGCAGGGATGGGGTGGAGGGAAGACAGCGATGGTTGAGATGGGGTGAGGTTGCCCCTTGCTCTTGGTCCAGGTGTGACCAAGGAGTCCTAGGGCACCAGGATGGTGCTGGCAGCAGTTCCAGGTGCTACTAGGCAGTGGTGTGGTGAGCAGAGGCAGGACTTGAGCACCGTTAGATGGAGCACTCTGGGTGCTTCCCACAGCAGACACTGCAGTGTCACCCTGGGACAGGCTCTCCCTGAGCCCAGGAGCTCAGTATGTCCAGGGCTCAGCAAGGAGGAGGCATGGGGAAATCCACCCTGCCTTCTCCTTGCAGCATGGTGGAGTGCCAGGATAGGGGCCTGTGGTGGCAGGTGTCTGGGGTGTCCCCTTCCCACTCATCCAGGGTCCATTCTGAGCTCTGCTGTCACGTGGCCCCTGTCGATGGGTCAAGAGTGCCAGATGGCTGTCTGGGGCTGGCTGGAGGTGACGCAGGTGTAACTGGAGCGGGGTGCACACAGGCAGGTGTCTGCTGAATTATTCATAGCCTCTCCATGATCTCAATGAGCTGATGGTGGCACACGGCACAGTTATTCCCTCTCACTTCCACTCTGACTGGGACTGGTTTGGTGTCAGTGCACACAGATGTGTAGAGGGTTCTTCACAGAGCACTCATTTCCCCTAGGCCCCTTCAAAGGGATGTGCTGCTGCCCCATCCCCTGGGTATTTTCTGCTGGATAGATCCTCATCATGGCATGCACCCCAGGACAGCTGCTCCCTGAGCAATGCCAGCCATGGGGTGAGAGGAGAGCCCTGGAGGGCCCAGCATGCTAGCCTCCCTCTGTTGTGGTGGGGACAAGGGCCAAGCTGTGAGCAAGGTGGGGGTTCTGGGGATCCTGCCTCCAGCCAACCACTCATGTTTTGCCTGGGAAGGCAATCCCTGAGGTGAGGGGTGTTGTGGGGATGTTGTGGGGCTGGCCAGGGGCTGGCACCGGCTCAGCAGCCTCAACCAGCATCGACTAAAAAGGAGAAGAGCAGGGAGCTGACGGCAGTGCTGAGGAATGCCTGCGCCTCCGTGCGCGGCCCCGTGTGTGCTGAGGGGTAGCTGGGATTCACTGGGTTGTCCCCCCCAGGCAGCTGCTGCTCCGAGGCAGGGGTGGCATCCCACCCCCAGCACCTGCTCAGGAGGGGACCCTCAGCACTGATTTGGCCTCCCCCATGACACTGCTGGGTCAGGGCATCCCATGCTCTTCCCTTGCCCTGCACATGCCAGGGAGCTGCAGATGGACGGGGTGTCCGTACTTGGCCATACTCCAGCTGCTGTTCTTGGCGGGGGACCAGGCCCCCAGATCGCATGACAGTGTCGGACTGGGGCTTGCTAAATATACAGCTCATCCAAGCACCATGCCCTGCCAGACCGGGGTCAAGCACTACAGGAGTTGGACACACCTAGAACTGGTTCTGAGGGGCAGTGTACCCCCTCTGTTCTCTACCCCATGCTGGTAGGGTTTGGCTGGGTGGTGCTGACTCAAAAAAAGTCCTCCCTGATGCTCCCCAATCCTGTACCTGCCTGTTCTTACAGTAGAGCTGGGCTCACAGCTTATGGGGGCTGTTGTTGCAGCTTAGGAGTTCAGGGCAGTGTAGTGTGGTGGAGGGAGCATAACAAGCAGGGTGCCCCAGGAAGGATGGGGCTGTGTGTCATCAGCACTGGGAGTGCTTGGAGATGTGAGGAGACTGCCCCCCTAGCCCTAGTGGCCCCTGGAGTGCCGTGTGCCTTGGGCATGGGATGCTTATCTGGGGCTCTCTGGGGCTGGGAGCCAGGTGAAGCCTGGTGTCCATGGGGGCTACAGAGGTACATAGGGCTCAGCCTTCCCTGCATCCGCCTCCAGGTGCGGCACCGCCAGTCAGGGCAGATCATGGTGCTGAAGATGAACAAGCTGACCAGCAACCGGGGCAACATGCTGCGGGAGGTGCAGCTGATGAACCGCCTCTCGCACCCCAACATCCTCAGGTGGGACCTGCTTCCCCACTGCTGGCCCCATTGCCCCCCTTTTCTCTAGCTTGGGGGTTTGGAGCTACTGCTGACGGTGGATAAGCTCCTGGGGCTGGTCCCTGCCATGGCCACTCTGAGGTCCCTTTTTTCTCACAGGTTCATGGGGGTGTGTGTGCACCAGGGACAGTTGCACGCGCTGACGGAGGTAAGAGTGTGGCAACAGCCGTGAGTCTCAGGGTTTCTGCCAGCCTGGGGAAGGGACAGTGATACCTATGGGGACACGTTCTTGGCTTGTGACACATGCCGGCAAGACCTACTGGAAGGCAGTGCTGTGGGGTGGCTGGAAGATGCATTAGAATGAGAGATGGGCATCCAGTATTATTGGGGGGAGGGATGCAGTGATGCGATGGTCTGGCTCTTCCCATCAGTACATCAACGGTGGGAACCTGGAGCAGCTGCTGGACAGCCCTGTGCCCCTCTCCTGGTCCATGCGTGTCAAGCTGGCCCTCGACATCGCCCATGGCCTACGCTACCTGCACTCCAAGGGCATTTTCCACCGTGACCTCACCTCCAAGGTACAGGATGTTCCAAGGCACTGTGTTGCCCTTGTCCCATACTCATGTTGCTGCCTTGCTGCCCCAGGCATGGTGGGCTGGGGAGCAGGAGGCTGTGCTGTGCTGGGGCATCCTGGGAGCAGTGGCCAGGGAGGCAGGGCTGGTGCAGTTGGTGTGACAGGTCCTCCTGTGCCCCCAGAACTGCCTGGTGCGCTGCGAGGCCAGTGGCTACACAGCTGTAGTGGGTGACTTCGGCTTGGCAGAAAAGATCCCCACCTACAGGTACGTGGGCAGCATCCACCTGTCCATCCCCATCCCTGGAGCCCACTCAGAGCAGAAGCTGGAGAGGGTTGGATGTTGGGGATGCAGCTAAAAGGGTAGTTATGGGGGTGGTGAGGTGGTCTGTGGCAGTGGGGACTCCAGGAGCAGGTGGACACGTTTGGGAACGGCTAGGAGGGGATGAAGAAGAGGGTGGTGTGGTTGGGGAGAGATGAGTTTGTAGGGTGCATGGAGGAGGGTTAGCCCAGGAAGGGAGGTGGAGATGATGACCTGGGCTGCCACAGCAGAAGGGTGGGGGGTTGGACATTTGAGGGACTGGGCAGCCTCTCATATTCCATGTTTCCCAGTGAGGGCAGCGAGAAGGAGCCGCTGGCCGTGGTGGGCTCCCCGTACTGGATGGCACCCGAGGTGCTGCGTGGGGAGATCTACAACGAGAAGGTGAGGCTGCCCTGCGTGGGGCTTTACTCAGGCTTGTACTGCTGGTGGTTTGCAAAGTTTGCAGTCCTGGGGTGCACCTAGAGGGAAGGAATTGGGCATCCCTCTGGTGATGAGGTGGCAGAACCCCAGTGTGGCTTTGCAGGGAGGAGGAGGGCTGTGGCCTTGCAGAATGGTGGGCACATCGCCTCGGGGCTGCGGGGCACCCCCATGACTGCCCACTCTCTGCAGGCCGATGTGTTTGCATACGGCATCATCCTGTGTGAGACCATCGCTCGTGTCCCAGCTGACCCCGACTACCTGCCCCGCACTGAGGTGACTCTCTGGGATGGGAACGGGGGAGGTATGGCTAGCAGCACTGGGGCTGGGACCACTTCGTCAAGCAAGGGGGGGCCATTCTGTGTTGGGCAGAGACCCATGTGCAGGACTGGTCCCACATCTCAGGGCAGGGGTGCTGGGTCTCGCTGCCTGGGGAGGGATGGTCTCTGCTGGTAACCTCAGAACCCATAGTGAGCCTGAACAGGACAACAGGACAGTTGGATTCAGGCAGAGAGCAGAAGAGATATCTGTGTCTCAGCTGAGGTGCTTCCAGGTGCACAGCCTTGTGTGACAGTCAGTGCAGGGGAGGGAGGGGCAGGCCATGTGAGGACCCCCAAGGCCTTGTGGTGCCCCAGGAGACCCAGTCTTACTCTTCTTCCTTTCCCTGGTGCAGGATTTTGGTCTGGACGTCACCACTTTCCGCACCATGGTGGGAATTGACTGCCCGGCGGCCTTCCTCCAGCTGGCTTTTCACTGCTGCAGTGTGAGACTCCCACCTCCACTGCCCTTCCCTGCCAGGACAGGCGGGCAGGACAGGCTGCCTTGCCTGCTCACAGGGAGAGCAGGGAGCTGCCTTTGCTGTGCAGGGCTCCCTGGGGTGCTCGAGGAGGCACAGACCTGACGGGGAATCCCCCCTGCCCACAGATGGAGCCCACCTCCCGCCCCTCATTCCTGGAAATCACGCAGTGCCTGGAGAGCATCCTGCAGCACCAGCTGGGCGCCGAGGGTGTCGGGGCCACCCTGTTCGGCATCGGGGAGAGCCTGCCTGCATCTGGAGCCGTAGCCACACTCAGTGGTACGTGGGCGCCTCGGGGACAGGCCATATCAGGGTGCAAAGGTGGGGGAGTGTGGGGTGTCCTGTCCTACCCCATCAGCTGTAGGGGAAGGAGACAGGGGTGTGTGAGGTCTGCAGGATGGAGCTGGTCCCTGTTCCTCCCTTGGGGTGTGCCCCTGAGTTGTTGGGTGCTGAACATCCCGTAGCACCCCATATGGGCAGCTGCTAGCTGCTGGTGACACTCTCCTGTGCCCATGCCCAGGAGGGGCCAGGAGGTCAGCCAGCCACACCGAGCAGTCGCCCCTGCGTGAGCTGGGGACACAGCACCTGCAGCCAGACCAGCGCCTGTCCCGCAGCCAGTCTGACATGTTCCCTTCCAAGTCACCAGCCCTGCTGTGGCCACTGGAGCCTTACAGCGGGGCCAGGTCCAAGGAGACGTCCCCCCGTGTCAACCCCTTCTCCCAGCGTGAGGACCTGAAGGGGGGGAAGATCAAGCTCTTTGATACACCGAGCAAGTCGGTCATCTCGCTCACCTTCGACCTGCCACCCCCCGCCCCGCTGCAGCTCAGCACCCCTGTGACGCCTGAGCCCGCCGTGGAGGTGCAGTGTGACTTCTCAGCACCCACCACCAGCCCCCGCAAGTGCCACTCTCTGCCCTCCTCTCCTGAGCTGCCCCACCGGGGGGGCCTGGAGCTGGGTGTGGGGTCCCCTCATCCCACTGACGACCCCCAGCCCCCCGCCCTCCCTCCTCCCCCAGCACGGGGAGGAGCCTCCACCCCCAGCTCCAGGGCAGAGGAGCAGATGGACTGCGGCCCAGACAGCTCTGAGCCACCGCAGCCCACCCCGCTCCCCCTCAACAGCAACTTCATCCGCACCGCATCCTCGGGCACGCGGCCCTGGCAGCCAGATGTGCGAGCCCCCAACGGGCTCCTCATCAATAACAACCACATGATGGTCAGCAAACCTCTGGCCTGGGGCAGTGGGCTGGAGCACGGCTTCTCTGAGCTCAGCATCTCCTGTGCAGCTGCGCTGGAGCGGACGGAGCGCTCGGCCATGCTGCCTGGGCACAGCTCTGGTGCCATGCTGGAGCAGGACGAAGTGCTGCCCTGCCCCGGCTGCTGCCTGAGTCCCTTCAGCTTCAGCTTTGCCTCCATCTGCCACCGGCCAGCGCCCAGCCCACCCCGCTACCAGAACCTCAACTGCGAGGCCAAAAGCCTCATCTGCCATGATCGAGGCCAACACCAGAAAGCCCCGGGGCCAGTGCTGGCTGAGCCCAGCCTGAAGCTGCCAGAGGCACAGTCCTAGTGATGGGGACTCTGGGGAGTGGGGCTGCGTTCAGCTGCCCCTTGCACCCCTCTGCAGCCACAGCACTGGGCAGTGCGGGAGCCTGGCATGTCCCCACGGTCTGTCATCACTCAGCGCGTGGTGCCCACCAATGGCCATGGTGCCAAGTGCTGTGGCTGCTGTGGCGCTGCCCAGGCACTCCGGCACCCACCCCACCAGGATCAGCCTTGGGGATCTGCAGGGAACCCTGGAGGTGGGCTGGGTCTCTGCTGGGGACCAAAGTGCAATAACACCGCTGCCCTGAGCACTGCCCCAAGCGGCAGGGCTGGTCCCCCGCGGGGGCCACAGGGCTCAAGCCCTGGATCCAGGACCCCCTTTCCCCAAGGGCTCACCCCTCTGCAGGCTCTTGTAGAGGGGTATACAATGAGCCTGCTACCTTGGGAGAACTGGGAGTTCCCTGCACCTAGGCGGGTGAGAGGGACTGGGCTGGGGTAGAGAGGTCAGCGTGTGTATGTGTGTTTTTGGGGATCCTGGGGGGCTGGTGGGTGAACCCATGTGTGTCCACAAGCGTGGGGAGCACAGCCAGTCCCTGACATGGGGAGAAGAGGGCAGGGGACCGTAGAGGGGCAATGCCCATGGGCAGTGCACGGGGAGGATTGCCAGCACTGCGGTTGTCCCTGCCTGACCAATGCTGAGGGTTGGGTGCTGAGTCAGCACAGCACCTTGCATCCCCCTGGCACCGCAGGTTTGGGAGCAGGATGCTGGCAGAGGGGCCAGGATGCCATCCTGGCATCATGGGGATGGGGCCAGTGGGCAGCACAGCTAGGCTGCCTGGCCCCCGGCAAGGGTGGGAGCCGGCTTTCCTCCCTCCTGCACAATGCACTGGTGAATGCAGAACTCTTTGTGTTTTTTATTATTATTAATAATAATTGCTAGTAATATATACCCAGCTTATTTAAAGTGTTCAATAAAAACTGAATGTCCTAGCAACTCAGACTGCTGGTTCTGTCTCTTGTCTCTTGGAAGCACATCAGATGTGGGCCCAGAAGGTTGCCTGGGCATTCTGGGGAGCTCCTCCACGACTGCAAACCAGCCTGGCTCAGCCCAAGATCTCAACTCCCCTAAAGCGCCCATCTCAGCTGAGATGGCTTCAGACAAATTCTCTTTCATTATTTAGGTTCTTGGGGTTCATGCCCTTGAGTCCGTGTTTGCTGTGGTATACAAGAAAACAAAGAGCAGATGAACTGGGTCTCTTTATTGCTGTAAAGTGGGTTCAGCCAGCAGACAAGACAGACGAGTGACACATGCCTCCTCCAAAAAGCCTGTCTTTAACACTCTTTGCTCTTCATGCAAGCTCACTCACATAGCAGTTCATCAACTATATATGGCACACACAACCCTATCATAAACCGAGAGCATTTTCGCCTCGTTGAACATAACTTCCTCTGCTCTCACCTGGCTGCAGTGTTACATCAGGGCTACTTTGCTTAATCTTCACATGTGCACATGGAGCAGCTATTTAAAGTCCTGATGAGTTGTCTCACAAAGCTTCAGCCTGCTACAAGTGCCTGAGTTAACTTCTGCTTTTGAAAGACACTATCACACTATGGGACCCTAAAGGTCATTGCTCTACTTTCTAATTAGCGCCAAAAAAAAATCCCCAAACGTCAGCACAGGCTCTGGCCAGTTCAGGCTCAGCTTCCCTCCTTGGGCACTGAGGCTTTGCCGAGGCCGAGGCCGTTGAGTGCTGGGTTGTCTGAAAGCCATGGCCAAGCTGCTCCTGCGATGAGGTCAGGCAGAAAATTCCTGCTGTGGGGAGGGGACTGTGTGGGGGTGGGGCTGTGCACCACAGCTCTCTCTGCTGTGGATGTGGCATGGCTCCAGCGCTGAGTATCAGTGCTTGCTCCATTCTGCAGCCGGTTCCAGGCTCCCCATTGCCCACCAGCCGTTGTGCTGAGGAAGACCCAAAGTGTCCCATGCCAGTGTGGGGTGGGCTGTGGGGCTTGTACCAATCAGCCAGAGCACATCAGCTGGAGGTAAAGGGCCACTGGGCATCGGCGGGAAAGACCTGGGTGGCCCAGGGGCAGTGAGCTGTGAGAGGGAAGTGGTTGGCTTGAATGGATGGGACGTCCTGGGCAGCGACACAGCAAGGCTGGAGCAGAGGCGGTGCAGGGTGCAGGTGCTGCAAGGGAAAGCAGAGGAGGGTGGCGGTGAAGGTGAAGGTGAGGGTGAGATGCTGCCCAGCCTCCAGTACATGCAACAGGGCTGGGAAAGCACCTCGCCAAGGGTTTTCCCCTATCTTGCCCCTTTGCTGAGCCATGGCGTCAGCTCTTAAGTTACCTCAGACCTAGAATGCCCATGGCAGTGAAGGGATGGAGGCAGGCGCCATCCAGCACAGGGAGGTGACTGCATTCCTCTCACTTTCCAAGGGAGGGGGTCAACATGCCCCAGGCAGAGCTGCAGGCTCCCTGCTTTCCTCCAGGCACACCCCACAGCGCCCATGCATCCCAGACTCAGCAGGATGTCTGACAGACAGGCATCACCACAGCAGACTCACCACAGCAGTGCTGGGGCCAGCAGCCATCATCACTTGAAAGGGAAGCTTGGTCCTGCTGCCTTCTCACAGATCCAGAGGTGCAGGTCATTGGGACCAGTGCACTGGGCAGGTTTGATACTCCCACGGCTTATTATGGCACAGGTTCCATTTGATTTTGACTGCCATGGCCTGAATGGGGAAACAACAGATCAGGCGCTGACATGTTCTTTCTACAAACCCTGCCAAGGCAGCTGCAGCTGCTGACAACTGCCTTTTGTACACTGGCAGAGAAGGGGTTGGATGCTGCAGTCAAAGGGGGATCCCCCAGTCCTCCCCTACTGATTTCACAGGCTGAAAGTTCAGCTGATGCATCCCTGCACTCCCTCAGGCAGGCTGAGAAACACTCCAAAAGGTTTGCAGTGCTTGTGACATCCCTTTAGCCTTCACCCTCTCAGCCTCGCTGCTGGGGCTTGTTCCTTGCCTGCAGTGGGGAGAGCCAGGTCCTCCCTGAAGGCACGTGGATGACCAGAGGAGCTAGCCCAAGCCTTGGGCCTCCTTTGGATGCAGCCCCTGCAGCAGCGCTGAGGATGGAGGGCCAGGTACCCAGAACCTGGACAGACAGGTTTGTTCCTCCCCACTGCTCTCAGACACTGCAAGAGGAAGCAGCAGCAAGCTGAGCAGGTGGTGCACATGGCAGGGAGGAGCCCAGGACTCTCCACAGACAGGAAGACTTGATATCCCTTTGGAAAGGAATCAAGAAGGCATGTGGATGATAGAGGTGGTGCTCAAACACCTTGCCTAGGTCCCAAATAAAACCTGGGGTTTCTTCTGTCCACTCTTGCTACCTTCTGCTTCACATGCCCTGCATTTTACCAACACCCCGAGTCTTGGCTTTCCATTTGTGTGTCCTCTAAGCGTCTCATCACACCACTGCACCCACCTTCCCTCAGTCCCTGCTGCTCTTATGCTCTTTGTTTCCCAGTGCTTGTGCCTGGAACTGGGTACTGGTGGGATTTAAAATGCTTCCTAGAGCCGTGCCAGAGGAGGGGAGTTTTGGCAAGAGGCAGTGCTGCCACATACCTTTCATAAAGGGAGCCATCCACCCAGAACCAGGCCTCCGAGCCCCCCTCGCTCTCCGGGTCCTCTTCCTCCAGCCAGCCATAGTCGTACCAGGGAAAACTGCCCTTCTGCAATCCAATCCAGTATGGGACATCTGCATTCTTCAGGAAGGTCTGGAGAAGAAGAAAAAGTGCCTTTCCATGTTTTATTCCATGGCACCTATGTACTTCACAGGAGGGTGATCATTTCCCCAAGGAGCCCCTGGGGCTGGAGCTTCTTGAGGCAGGACAGCTGAGCAGCCCTGGTGCCCTGCTCCAGCTTGGGAAACATCCAGGGGTGCCAGAGCCTTTCTGTCCCATGTCAACCATCAGCCATGTACATGGAGAACAGCCTTGCACCCTCCAATGTTTTGACAGGATAGGGGGCCCCCAGAACACTGCAAGCCCATCTGGGGACCCCATGGCTGGATACACCATCTCTTGCCCTCAGCTCCCCCAGCACCTTACCGGCACAGTCCAACGACTCCAGGATTTGGTGACCAGGAGCTGAGAATATGTTTTCTCACACTCATCTCTGCTGTCTTCCCATGTCTTCTTCTCCGAGGAGATGAAGAGGCACTTGCCCCTGTACAGCAGCCAGCCTGAAGGGCAGCAATCTGTGGGTAGAGGCACAGCTCAGGGGCTTGCTCAGCCAGAGATGCCCTGGGGGAGGACAAGGAACAGCCCCAAACCTTCCCTGCAGACATCACAGGCTCAGCATCTGCTCCAGGCATAGCTTCAGCCCTTGGACCACCCTGTCCCCATCATGTGGCCAAAAAAGCCAGTACTTACCCCTTGGCACCTGTGGAGGGGTGCCAGTCACCTGGAGCACCCCACCCCTGCTCCATCATCACCTTACCTATAGCTGTGCAGGAGCGCAGAAGGGCCACGGTGTTCTCACTGTTGTTGAGCCTTCCCTGCACCTCCTGAACCTCCCTCTCCGTCTTGCCCAGCACCCCTGTGACGCGACGCAACTCCGCATTCAGTCTGCCCAGCTCCAGCTGGCTGATGTTGCCCTCGCGCCACACTCGCTGCAGCTCCTCTCTGGCCCATGCCAGCTCCAGTTGTGTCTGCTCCAGGCTCTGCTCCCGTGCCCGCAGCTCCTGTGACAGGCGGCCCTGCTCGGCCGCGTGCTCCCGGGAGGTGTCCCGCAGGCTGCGGGTGACATGCCAGTCTGGAGACAGAGTGGGTGAGCTGAGACATGGGCACGGGACAGTCCAGATGTGGGACTGACCTTGTTTGAGGCGGGTGGGATGGGCAAGGCAAGGCAGGGAGTTATCCATGATGAATGGGAAAGGATGGCAGGGAAGTGTACAGTTAAGAGTTGGGCAGGATCTGGCAGGGGAGAGCCGGGCAAAGCAGGATGGTGTGTAGGAGGAGACACAGCAGGTCAGGGGCAGGGAGGGTGCAGCAATATGCGGCTGGGCAATGCCAGGATGGGAAAGAAAGGGAGCAGAAACGTAAAGTAAGGGAGTCAGGTGAGGAAGATGGACGATGAGAGGCAAAGGAGGTGGTCAGGATATGTGGGGGATATAGGCCAGCTTGTGGCAGACAGGGCAGAGGGACTCAGCAGTGAGCGTGCATGAGCATGCCTCTATTCAACCCCACTCACCCACAGCACCCACCCCAGCCAGATGCCTCCCTGATCCAACCACTCCCTGCCACAGATGTTCACAGTCCCCTGACTCACAGCAAGCCCCCAGGGCTACCACAGTGGTCACCAGCAGCAGGCAAGTTGCCAGCAGACCCACAGGGATGCACCACCGACGGGACCAGCACCCTGCACGACACAGCAAACAGGCATCACCTGAAGAACTGGAAAACCCCTGGCAGCACCCAGACCTCCTTCCTGCAGGCAGCAGAGTGGTGGCATGATGGCACAGGTGGCATGGTGTGGGTGATGGGAGTGGGAGGACCCCAAAACACCACCCACTACCCACATCAGAACCACCCTGGGTCTGCTGGAATCCAGACGGATACTCACCTGGGCTGGGCTCTGCCCCGTCCCCATCCTGCCCTGCCAGTGCCGGCTGTGTGTTCTCAAAGGGGCTCTCTGCCTCATTCATGCCGAGGGCTGTTGGAGGAAGGCAGGCGAGAGCAGCTGAGGCCGTGGGGTTGGGCATGGCAGGGACAGCGTGGCGGTGCCAGTGGGCTCTCACCTGCCTCCAGTGCCTGGCTGGCCATGCTCCGGCCTCCCATCACTTTGGCAAACCTCAGGTCAGCATAAAGCTGGGCCATGTGGGCAAACGCTGGGCAAGCCCTGAGCCCTGGTGGCTCCCGCTCCACCCTTGGGATGCCTTTCTGAGATGTCCCTGTTCCTGGTGATTGCGCTGTCTCTCGGAGGTGCAAAGGAGAAGTGCAGCCAGCATCTGCAGAAGCAGAAGTTTGCTCTGCACTGTAGCAGATGGGACCAGTGAGGCACAGCTGCGGGGACCAGCACCCTCTCATTGGTCTCAGAAACACTGGCCCGTCCCCTCCCACACCCTAAAAGTGCTCATGGTCCCCCTCGGCACATGGCAGGGCCAGGGCAGCACAGCCAGATGTCATAGCAGTGGCAGAGCAAAGGATAGACCCAAATCCGTGGGCTAGGGGAGAGCTGAGGCAGAGCAGGGCAATCCTGAATACAGGAGCAAATTGCCACGTGGACAGCTCTGTGGAGGGCTGGAGGTCTTCACAGATAGAGATTTCCCCTCCCAGCCTCTGAGAATGGGAATTTCCCCATTATGTATTTTGTTCCACTACCCCTCATCCCCTCCCTGGTCCCCTCCAAAGACCCCAGTTTTGGCATTGCACCAAAACAGCCCCACAGAGTTACAAAAATCAGTGACATCCACTTTGCCTTCCCTTCCCAAGACCACCATCGCAGCATTCACAACACCTTCTTCTTGGTCCCTCCCAGATCCTCAGCATCTCAGAGGTCTCTACTGCTTCCACAGAAGGGCAGGTTTCAGAAGGGATGCCCCCAAACCCTCCCACTGCTTCCCATTGCCAGCTACTGCTTCTCACTCCCTTCCACTGCCTTCCCATTGCCTCCCACTGTCTTCCAGATGGCCAGATGGACACATCTGAACACAGCCAGTCCCTGGGACAGCACTGGAGGTGCACGGTGGTGCTGGTGGAGCACAGTGTTACAAGGCCACTGTCCATCATCTCTGCAAGAGCAAGGGAAGTTCTTCATCAGTGGAGAAAGGCAAAAATCAAAGCCAGCTTCAAAGGGGACAGGAAGGAGGTTTAAAAAACTAAAGGTTGGGAAGCCTCTACTCAATCTCCTGGAAAAAAATGGTGCATATCCTCCTGGGAATGCATGAGCCCACACCCAGGGAGGACATGCAGAGGAAAGGCCAGTGGGATTTATTGGATGACTGCCCAATGTACTTCCTACTGCTTAGAGGCACTGGCCTGAGGATGAAGGGAGAGCAATGGGGCCATTTATCATGACCTTTCTGTGTCTGGGATGTGGTTTCCCATACTGTACTTGCTGGCAGAGTGGAGAGATGTGGCCATGATGAGAGGAGAAGTGAAAGCTCACGCTGCACTGTGGAAATCCCTTTTAGGCATTAGGGCAGCGATGCTCAGATCCTGGAGCAGAGCACAAAGAAGAGAAGACCTCTATCCTGCGTGGAAGGGTCAGCAGCAGAGCTACCCGTTCCCATCTGGAAGCCAAACCTGCTCTCCCCTGCCCCAGGGAATTTGATCAATTCTCTGTAGGCTGAGCCCTACAGCTCTGCCCCATGCTCCAGCCCCGAGCCGCACCGCCCCAATGCCATCCCAGGGGACATTGAGCAGTTTGGGGGTGTGGAGGGGAACGAGATGGTGATGCTCAGCCAATGGCAGGGCACCGGTGCCGTGGCCGTACTTTCCCCTCCACCGCACCTTAGCACACTTCTGCTTCTGCAGAAACCAGTCGCATTTTTCCTTTGAAGTGGAGCAGAGCCCGCAGGGCCATCGGAGCCGCCCGGGGCATGGCCCAGAGTGTGCTCTACGCCGACCTGAAGTTTGCCGCGGGCCCCTCATCCACCGTCCCCGACGACGATGACAGTCCCTACGAGAACGTACCGCCGGGGCCGGTGACAGCAGCGCCCAGGCCAGGTGGGAACCCGGCAGCAGCCGCCGCCGCGGGGACGCCTCGGCGCAGGGTGGTGGCAGAGGACCACGGGGTGATGCCTGCGGGGGCTCCTCTCTTGCAGAGCGCTGGACCCGGCGATGTCGCATCCCCACAGTGCTGCTGGCAGCCAGCCTGCTCCTCCTGCTGCTGCTGCTAGTGGCCGTCGTGGCCCTGGCGGCTTGCTGTGAGTCGGTGACTGCCGCGGGCTGGGGGCAGCCGGGAGGGCGGCACCAGGAGCGGGCGTCGGACTGGGCGAGGGACAGGCTGCTGGGGGGCTGTCAGGGAGGAGGGGTGCCTGGGGCTGGGGGCCGCGGCTCTTGCATGGCCACCAGGAGCCGCCTTTCCCACTGCCTACCACTGCCTCCCATTATCTCCCCTTGCCTTTTCCACTCCCTTCCACTGCTTTCCACTGCCTTTCCATTGCTTTCGTGCCACCTCCCACCCCTTCCCATGGTCTTGCCCCTGTCGTCCCACTACCTGCCAATCCCTCCCACTGCCTCCCGCTCTTTATCACGGTCTCCCATTTTCTCCCACTGTCTTTCAACTGCTTCTCATTGCCAACCATTGCCTCCCACTTCCTCCCACTGCCTCCGACTCCCTCCCATTGCCTCCTAATCCCTCCGACTGCCTCCCTGTCACTACCTTCCATTCCCTCCCATGACTTCCCACTGCGTTACATTGCTTCCCACTTCCTCCCACTGCCTCCCATTGCCTCCTCATTTTATTCCCACTGTCTCACATTGCCTCCCACTGTCCTCCCACTGCCCCTCAAACCTTCCCACTGCTTCCCACCGCCTCTCACTCCCTTCCACTGCCTTCCCACTGTCTCCCACTGCCTTCCAATGTCTCCCCTCCACTGGCCACCATTGGAGCTTCCATTCCCTTCCCACTGGCAGCCCCAGGACACTCTCCACCCAGAGCCAGATACTCTTATCCTACTCTCCCTTGCAAGAGCCATGCCCCAGGCAGGGCTCCATGCCCATGTCCAGCTCATCTGCTGTGTCCCCAGACTGTCAGGTTATCCGCAGCCTGCAGGACACCTCCCGTGAGCACATGGCCGAGCAGGACCGCCTGTCGCAGGAGCTGAGGGCACAGGAGCAGAGCCTGGAGCAGACACAACTGGAGCTGGTGTGGGCCAGAGAAGAGCTGCAGCGAGCATGGCACAAGTACAACATCACCCAGATGGAGCTGGAAGGCAGGAATGCTAAGCTGGGGCATACCCTGCAGGAGCTGGCTGTGTTGCAGGAGGAGATGCAGGTGGTGCAGGAGAAGCTCAACACCAGCGAGAGCACTGTGAGCAGCCTGCGTGCCTGCGTGAACACAGGTAGAGCTTGATGGGGTTGGGGCACAGGTGGTGTTGCTGCTGCGAAGATGCAGGGCTGAACTCAGCCAGGCTGAGCTCCCCAAGCATCCATAGAAACATGAGCGCCTGAGCTGTGTCCCTGCCCCCAGAGTGCTGCCCCAGGGGCTGGGTACTCTACAGGAGCAAGTGTCTCTACATCTCCGTGACAAAGAAGAACTGGCAGGACAGCCAGCTAGACTGCATAGGAAAATCTGCTCGGCTGCTGGTCCACAATGACTGGCCACCATTGATACTGCCGGTACAGAGCAGGGGGGTTGTGGTAGCCCAGGAAGGTGGGGCTGGGCAAAGCCCTGCAGGGCCAGCTGCAGCAGTATCTGTGGCGGTGCTGGGGTGGCACCATGAGCTCCGGGTTCCCATCCTGGCAGTCTAGAGGTAGAAGCACAGCCAGCCCTGGGGCTCCTGGGCACCAGGCAAGTGCTGGTCATGAAGCAGGTGGTTGACAGCTTCTCTCCTCCCCAGCATTTTGTGCATGCATCTAGTGAAAAGTACTGGATTGGAAGAACAATTCTTTATGACATGAGATCTTTTGCACGGAGGGACAGCAAATACTCCTCGTAAGTGCAAGAGTCCTTGGCACAAGCACCTGCCCTTTTGTCATGCTAGAAAGGTGCTGTTTTGCCTCTGTGACACCCCTCAATTAAAGGGGTTGGTGGTTCCATGAGCAGTGCCCCAAGGGAGGGGGGTGAGGGTACAGCCAAGCTGTGGAGTGCAGTGCCAAATATCCAAGTGGCAGAGAAGAAGAGCAGGAGAAGGAATGTGACACTTCCCCAGGCTGGTCTCTATGCCAGGTGCCTTGCCTGCCCCAGCAGTACTGGGATCTGTGGGAGGTGGTGCCCACGGTGAGGAGGTTGTCACTGCTGCTCTGAGATGTGCCCTCTTTCCTAGGAAATACTGCTTCTCAGTAGCTAACGGGGAAATATCGAGTCAGTGGTGCGGGCTTCTCTTCCAGTGGATCTGCGAGAAATCCCCACAGCTGAGCAGTGCATCTGAGACCCGATCTCCTTTTCTGGGCAAGGACTGACTGCTGCCACCCCCCTCCATCACTGGACTCAGGAACAGGACCTGCGGGTGCACCCTGAGACCCTGTCCACTGTGCACACTTTGCCTCAATTGTGTTGTGAAACTGCTGGGAAAGAGTGTCTCTATTTTAAAGCAAGGATTATGGAAAATAGACCTTATTCCCCTCTCCCACACTCATGCATACACATATTATACTTCTTTGTACTGTGCCACTGCATGTCCCTGTGTGCCCTGGCCAGTGCAGCTCTGACCCAGGTCTCTAGTGCAGAGCCCAGTTCCCACCTTCTTTGTTACCCCAAGGCTGCCAGGGATGCAGGATCTGCCATTTGCATCTTTTTGGAGCTGGGGGATGATACACTGATGTCCTCAACCTGTCCATTTTTGGGGAGACCTATGGATTTACCTGTGTCCTTTCTCTCAGCATTGACAGCTCTCATCCTACCCTTTTTCCTGCCTTCATCACTTGCCCAGGGCTTTGGGCTGGGTCCTGCCTGGAAAGGATGCTGACAATGGTGCCATCAGCATGAGAAAATGCTGGGAAGCCCTGAGACCATATAGGACATGAGGGAGTGCTGGGGAGCCTTGAGCACATGGTGGATGAATGAGGAAACCCTGAAATCATGGGAGGAAAATGAGGGCAGTGAAGATCTCTAAGACCATGGGAGGTGAATGTGGGAATCCTGAGACCATGGAAAGAAAGGGATGCAGTTGAGCTGCAAATGAGGGTGGTCCTGAAAAAATGCAGGTGCACTGATAAGACAGTGGGAGAGAGGAGGGAGCACTGGGGAGACTTGGGAACATGGGGAAAAGGGGAGACTCCTGCCACCAAGGGGGAAGGATCCCTAAGAATGTGGTGGGACCCAATCTGCCAAAGGAGGGTGATGAGAGACCCCTGTCCAAGACCCAGTTGCATCCAGAAGATAGCAGTCAATGGCTCAGTGTCCTGATGTGGACACTGGTCATAATACCGGCCCTCAGGGATCCACCTTGGGACCAATGTTATTTAATGCTTTCATCAACAATGTGCACAGCAGGATCAACTGCACCCTCACCAAGTTTGCATGTTACACCAAGCTGAGTGGTGATTTGACACAACTGAACAGCAGGATGCCACCCACAGGGACCTGGACAAGCCTGAGGAGTGGGCCCATAGAACATCATGAGGTTTAACAAGACCAAGTGCTGGTGCTGCACCTGGGTCAGGGCAATCCCCGCTATCAGCACAGGCTGGGCATGAACAGATGGAGCAGCCCTGCCCAGAAGGACTTGGGGGTGCTGGTGGGTGAGAGGCTGGACATGCCCCGGCCATGGCACTCACAGCCCAGAGAGCCAAACGTGTCCTGGGCTGCACCCAGAGCCCCGTGGGCAGCAGGGCAGGGAGGGGATTCTGCCCCTCTGCTCCGCTCTGGTGAGACCCACCTGGAGCACTGCACCTAGCTCTGGGGGCCCTGCACAGGAAGGACAGGGACCTGCTGGAGCCAGTCCAGAGGAGGCCACCAAGATGATTAGAGGGATGGAGGATCTCTCCTATGAGGTAAGGCTGAGGGACTTGAGATTGCTCAGCCCGGAGAAGAGAAGGCTCCAGGCAAAACTTACTCTGATCTTCCAGTAACAACAGGGACTAAAAGAAATCTGGAGAGAGACTTTACACAAGAGATTGTAACAAAAGCACAGGGGGAAATGGCTTCAAACTGAGAGGGCAACTCCTGGGAGATCTTCCACAGAAGGAGGCTGGTGGAGCCAGCCCAATGGCATGGCAAGGCTGGGACAGGATTGCAGAAGGTCCGCTGCAGTCTCAGCTATCATGCAAAACAAAGACTTGCTGTGTCTGGCTTGTCCTAGAGAGTCCAGACGCCATCTCCCTGTTGCCCACAAAGGACCATGCTCCCTACTCCTGAAGTCCTGAGCTGCAGGCTCCACTGCCAACTACAACTGCCAACAGCATTGTAGTTGCCTCTACAAGGACACACTGCAGACCCCATCCAGCCTCTGGTTCATGGTTTCCCCAGGCTGGTTCAGCATGGCTGCCTATTTGCCCGTCTTGATGTGTGGGGCTTCTTCTTTCTTCCCAGCTGCAGGATTTGCACTTTTACACACTCCAGTATCAGCAGGCTCCCATCAAACCATTTCTTCAGGCCTCTCTGTACCCCAGTCCTGCCCTCCAGTATACATACTACTGGCCAGTTCGGTATTGTCCCCCAACTGGTATTGCCTGAGACCACCCCTAGCCCATCATCCAGTGCACTGGTGAAGGCTCCAAGGAGCATAAACCCCAGGATCAACCCTTCAGTGATGTTGCCAAGTAAACAAGGGCATTACTGACACCCACTGCAGCCCTCACACTATTCAGGTTTTCCACCTGTCCTGTCCTGTCCTGTCCTGTCCTGTCCTGTCCTGTCCTGTCCTCTCCTCTCCTCTCCTCTCCTCTCCTCTCCTCTCTTTTCCTGACCTCATATATCCCCACTCTGCCAGTGAGGAGACCATGGAAAAATATGTCCCAGACCTCAAAGGTTCAGATAAATGTCCCCCATTACCCTCACCTTATCCACAGCCCATTGTTCCCACAGCAGCAGGCAGGTCAGACAGGCATCACCTGCCCTTAGTAAATCCCGCCTGGCTTTCCCCGTCTGTCCTGGACGATCACATGCCCACAAGGTGTGCTACACCTTCTTCCTGGATCAAGGCAGGAGAACAAAGCTCAGCTCTGGACAGGTGATGTAGGGATAAGAAAGGGCAGGACAGAAGCCAGCAGCAAATAGTGACAGAGGCAAGGGGCAGCCAGGAAAACCAAGAGAGTCCTCAAGGGGATACCAATGACACCATCTTACCTAACATCGCAAAGTGCAAGAGGCTCCTCCCAAACCACCTTCAGTGGAAGGCAGCAGAGGTGAGCTGGAAGGCTGGTACAGACATTCTCTTGTTCAGAAATACCTCTGCTTCAGGTAGCTGGGCTTGCAAGCTGCAGTTAGAGACACAGATGGAAGTGCAGATTGAGCTCTGGGTGGGAGCCCGAGGCAAGAGGCTGTGAACTGCCAGCCTTTGGGATAGCAAAGGGCAGGAAGATGAGTGGTGCCAGACAGATATATGGGCACTGGGACACACAGCAGGAGCTAGGAATTGCTGACCTTTTAGATAACAAAGGAGAGGGGGTGACAAAAGCAAGGTGGATGGACACAGAGAGGGGGCGGGAGAAGAGAACTGAGGAGGAGGAGCAAGGCTTCAGCACAAGCAGACAGTGAGGGGATAAAAGCCCAGGGGTTCCTCTGTTGGGCATTCCTCCTCAGAGGAACCATCTCGAGCTGTTTCTGTGTTATTATGCTGTGAATAAATGGCTTTGTGGAACAAGACATTGAGACTCTTCCATGGGAAACCTGTGACAAGATGACTGTCCATGGGCATCACCCCATGGTCCCACTGCCATCACCCAGTGCTCACCCTGTGGTGGCGTATCTCTGTGGCAGTGAATGCAGCTGAGTTCTCACCCAGGCTGGCCACTGTCAGCACCAGCCCCAGCAGCAGGTTCTTGTAGTGAATGTCAGCCTCACTGGGATCTGCAGGGCACTTGGGGGCAGTGAGCAGGAGCCCCAGCAAACTTCAGGTCACGCTCTGGGCCATGCAGGTGGCCGGGCAGCAGCAGTCCAGGAAGCCAGTCCTGTCCTTCTCCATTGTGGTCAGGTAGCAGACTGTGGCTAAGACCATACTGCATGGAGACACATCTTCATATACAGCAAAGCAGAAGTAGTTGCTTTATTTGCAAAAAATGGTTTTTTTTCCCTGCGTATGCTCTGGCTTTAGGGGACGGGGGGTGAATGAGCTCCCTCCTGGGCAGCATGCTCTGCGTCCAGGTCCCCAGGCAGTGAAGAGCCCAAACCCATGGGTACAGGCCACAGCAGGGCTACACTTCCCCATGTATCACCTTCCCCCTCCCAGTCCTGCTCAGGCTTACAGGGTGCACTGACTGTGGGGGCTTGGTCTTTTGCATGTGCTGGGAGGGAGTCCCAGCGAGGTCTGTGCCAGAGCTGCAGGCTGCTGGAACAACCCAGTGGTCTACGCTGAAACCAAAACACTCCAAATCAAGCCCCAGCAGGCCTTTTAGGTTCTCACACATCACCCAGCCTGAAAACAAAGTGAGGGTGTTTGCTGGAACCTCCTCAGATTGGGCAGGCACCAGCAAACAAGCTGTTGCCCAGCCTAAATCCTGCGTGGAACTGCAGAGGCAAAGGGTCACCTCTCAGCAGCATGCCCCAAGAAGAAAAAGCCCCAGGTAGCCACCAAGATCAGAAAGCCCAGAGCTTCTGTGGGACCTGTGCCAGCCTGCACAGGAGCTGCTTCACACTGCTGTTGGGCCATGGGGCTGTTTGGATTGCTGCTGGCTCAATGCTGGCTCCTGGCCACAGAGAGGCAGATGCAATTTCCCACTTGTCAGTGATGCAACCAAATCTGAGAGCTAGAGGATGCATCTCCATCCTACCACCCCCGTACCCCAAAGCCAGTTGCAGCAGTATTTATTCAAAAAGTGCAGAGTTCCAAGGGGTAAAGAGGTCTGGGCCAGGAGGCAATGGAGCCTGGGAATGCCCGTGCACTGGAGTCAGGCAGGGAACAGGGTGGCAGTTCAGGCTGGGGGTCCCCACAGCCATCAGGGCCTCACACAGCTGTAGGTGGTGTTTCCCCAGAGGAAGGCAGGAGGTGAAGACTGGAGCCACTGCAGGGTGGCTGCACTCTGCTTGCAGACCCATCTGAGGGCTTCTGTGCATGCACCACCTGACAGTCCCAAGCCTGACACCCTGCCACAGGCCTGGAAAGACCTGGTGTAGCGCTGGATTAGGAAGATCCTGCAAGGGAGAGAGTGGGCTGAGATGGGATAGGCAGGAAGAACTGAGGCCGTTCCATCAGCAATTCCTGCAGCCAGGGACCAGACGCTGCACAGGGATGCTGTGGGGGCAAAGTTCACCCTCCCCATTGAGCACAGTCTCCTGCCATTCTCCTCCCAGTTAGGCCACAATGCCCTGATGCCCCCAGCCCCAACACTCAAGAAGCACTGCCAAGTCAATCCTAGCAGGGCTCAGCACCAACCAAACTGGGACCCTGCTTTTGGGGGATCTCCTGCAGCCCCTCAACCAAGAAAGAGTGAGGGCACCAGGGTCAGGCCCCTGCTAAAAATGCCCCTTCCCTAAAATGCCCCAGTGCAGTCCTGGGAAGAAAAGTGGTGGCCAAAATATGGATCACATCCCTGCATGCCTGTACCCGCCACCTCCCGGAGCCCTGATGCTGGACCCTCAGCAGCCCTGGCTGGGAACAAGCTCACAGCCTCACCCTTCCAGTGTGGTGCCATCCAGCCACTTCCAGTCTGATCTGAAGCCATCCTGCTTCAGCCCCACATGGAAGGCCTCCATGTTAGCTGTGCGCACCAGGAAAGCCTAGCACAGGAGAGGACCCACATGAGCCCCCTGGGGGGACACCCAGCCCAGCCACACAATTAGTGACGGGGGCTGTGCTGTATGGGCACAGCAATGCCAGCTCCCTCTCTGGAGGCTTTGCTAGGCTTTGGGCACATGGGCCAGGGAGCTGAGACAATGCTGTGGGTGGGTGACTGCTGAGGGACTGTGAGGTGGTCACCAAGACAGCCCAATGTTTGCAGGGAGTTGGACAGGCCAGGCTGGGTGCACTCACCAGGGTGGTGTTGGTTTGGATGGTGACCAGCTGTGCCCCTCTGGAGCAGCAGTCCTCCCTGCTCTGCTCCCAGCTCTTTCTGGCAGAGGAGAAGTAGTAGCACTGCCCCGCATCCCAGAGCCAGCCGACCGGGCAAAACTGGCATCGCCCTGCACACCAGAAACAGCAGCAGGCATGGGGCAACTGGCAGGGGCTGCCACCAGCCCTCAGCCCAAGGGACAGAAGAGTTACAGTTGGCAGTCAGGGCACCAACCAACCCAGTGTGTTCATATGTCTGCCCCACAGAGACCACTCTGCACGTGCCCTTGCTTGGGAGCCCAGCTCCAACCTTCCAGTCCCAGAGCCCTGGGAAGAGGGGCTAGTTACAAGAATGTGCTGGCATTGAGCAGAGCGGGGATCTGCAGGTTTGGGGAGGTGATACAAACACAATTTCCTAAGCTCTGAGAACTCAGTCAATGTTTCAGCTGCACCAGAAGCTGATGCCACCTGGCACGGGAACGCTGGTGGCATCCATGAGCCTGGTGCCGGTGGTGTGCCCAGGCAACACTGGAGTCTGGGGTCATCTCTTCTAAAGGGGTCCCAGCAGTTCAGCCTGTTCAGCAGTACTGGGGCAGGTCTCCACGCCACACGCTGTGGGACAGGCAGTAAGGATGAAGGAATATGTAGGGATGGAGCTCAGGGAAATATCCTTGAGTATGGACAGATCCTGCTGCTTGAGAGCAGCAGTGAGGCCCTCGCCAAACCTTATCCAGGAGCCCACCAGGCTCTCTTACCTTGTAGCGTCTGTTTCTCATAGTTGGGGCTCTCGTCTATACTCCAGAAACCGTGGGTGCAGCTTGTTTGTTGTTGTACTAAATCTACAGCAGAAGAGCACAGGTGTGTCCCAGCAACTCTGGGCTCCTGCTCCCAGCAGCACCCAGTGTCCTCTCCCACGGGACAGCCTCGTGGCTGTGGGTGAGGTGTCCCCTGCTCTAGGTACACCAAGCCTGCCAAGGTCCTTTCACCTTTTGCTGTGCTTGGGAGCCCTCCACACAATAGGCTTTCGGGGAAAGTGCTGCTGTCTTTTGTTTTCAGTATCAGTGCTCTCCCTCCTGCCTTCCTTTCATTGCCATGTGATGAAGTAGCTTTCCCCAAGCCCACGCTGTCGCCCCAGCTTCCTTTTTCAGCCATGTAGGTGGTGTCTTGCCTCACCAATTTTCCTGCTTGCCCCAGAACCCTCAACACCCTCAGCCCCAAGCAGAAGGGCCTAGCTCCATGGGGAAGCTGCAGCTCAGTCTGTTAGTACAAAAGTGCTATGGTGCCAACTCTGACCCCAAGACCCCCTCTGTAGAGATCTGGGCACTGGATGGCCAATACTTACAGTGGAAACTCAGGCTGACAAGGATGATTTGTGCCAGCAGGAGCGTCAGGCAGAGGAGACCCAGGCTGAGGGCTGCCCAGAACCAGGGCAGGCGCAGTCGCTGCTGAGGAGCTGAGAAAAGGAGTTAACATAGACCAGGGGAGGCTTGGAGGGAGCAGTGGGGACCCTTGGGGGAGGAAATGTCTGTGAATCTGAGATGGGACGTCAGGAGGCAGAGGGAAAGCCTGGGAAAAGTGGGGGAGAGCCCGTTTGCAGCAGCTTGACTGTCCTAGAAATTATCTCCCTGCACGCAATGCTTGGCAGGGAGAGCAGAGAGGGGAAATGTCTGTGCTGTGGCATGGGGGTGCAGTGGGCACTTCCTGCCCTTGAGCCCCTCTTGCTCCCCACCCCAAAAGCAGGCAGTCTGCAACAGGGCTGGAGAGGAGCTGTTTGGAAGAGGACATCTAAAAAGAGGGAGTGGGGGGAGCAGGTCTGGGAGGACATTTCTGGGGAGGGCAAGGGGCTGCAGGAGGGCAGAGAACCCATTGAGAGAGTTGGGGGGCCATTACCTGGTATGGGGGGAAAGCGCAGGTCAGCATACATGACACCCTCTTCCATCCCTTCCTTGGTCTCCTGCTCTGCAGCCCACAGGGGCAGAGGCAACCCTTTCCCAGCCCAGCTTCTCAGATGTGTGTGATGCAAAATGGAAAGTGTCACTTCCTGGTGGGGTCCCCAGAGGCAGCACCTGGGACAAAAGCCCAGGGGTGTTATGGGACTGCCAGTCACTTGGGGCAAGGGGCAGCCCTGTTGAGGGCAGCATCCCGGCATCCCGGCTGGGGAGAACCCCACACGCCTGGCTTTGGGGCAGCAAGCAGTGGGAATGGCTGCTGGCTCAAACATGGAGCCAGGGCTGGGCTGGGCAGCCGTGTCATGGAGTTGTAAAGGACTTTAAAGAGCATCTCATTCCAAGCCCCCTGCGAATGACAGGGACACCTTCTACTAGACCAGCTTGTTCAGAGCCCTATCCAGCCTGGCTTTAAACATTTCCAGGGATGGGGCATCGACACCTTCCCTGGGCAACCTGTGCCAGTGCCTCACTACCTTCACAGTAAAGAATTTCTTCCTAAGACAAGGAAAGCCATATGAGAAGCATCTGAGGTCACTTGGTGTGTTCAGCCTGGAGAAGCGGAGACTGAGGGGAGACCTCATCACAGTCTAAAACTTCCTTACAAGAGGAAGCAGAGGGGCAAACACTGATCTCTTGTCTCTGGTGACCAGTGACAGGACTCAAGTGAACAGTGTCAGGGAAGGTTTAGGCTGAATGTTAGGGAAAGGTTTTTCACTCAGAGGGTGGTTGGGCACTGGAACAGGCTCCCCAGGGAAGTGATCAAAGCAGCAAGACTGACAGAGTTCAGGAAGTATTTGGACAATGTTCTCAAGCACATGAGGAGATTGTTGGGGGTGTCCTGTGCAAGTCCAGGAGTTGAGCTTTGATGATCTCAGTGGGTCCCTTCCAACTCAGGATATTCTGTGATTCTATCACTAATATCTAACCTAAACCTGCCCCCTGATAGTTTGAAGCCATTCCTCCTCCTCCTGTTGCTACACACCGTTGTAAAAAGTCCCTCTCCAGCTCTCTTGTAGTCCTTCTGGTACTGGAAAGCTGCTTAAGATCTCCCCAGAACCTTCTCTTCTCCAGGTTGAACAAGGGCAGCTCTCTCAGTCTGATCTGCGCTAGGGACTGCAAGGGGAGACTGGGTATCCTTGGGGCACAGGACACATTCCCATGCCCCTCCCTCCAAGGAGCAAGCCCATGGGGTGTTTGCTTACAAGCCCTTTGTTTGGTTTTTGGGTTGTTTTTTTTTTTTTTTTGCATGGGGCTGCAGCTGCATCTCGGCCTTGGAAAATGGGGGCCTGGGGTGCTCTTCCCCTGCCCCAGCCTCCAGGGCTACCGTGACGGCCATCCCTGCCGTGCCCTCGTGTGGGGGAGCGGCAGAGTTCCCCGACCCCCCGGGATCCTGCCTGCAGGCAACGACCTTGCTCCGGGCTGGCGGCTTTCGCTGTCGGAGCTTATCTCGTCCAGGACTACGTTTCCCAGCGGCTCCTCCCGGGCCTGCACATGCTCGATGCGCCTCCCGGCGCCTCCCGGCAGCTCCCGGCGCGGCGCCCGGTGCGGCGCAGGGGCGGTCGGTGCGGCTCCCGGTGCGGCTC
>VWPU01022431.1:0-11956 GCA_013398955.1 Callaeas wilsoni | reverse complement strand
GCCGGGGCCGGGGCGGGCGGGCGAGCGCACGTGGTGCGGCCGGGAGCGCTCCGGGCGCTGATCTCTCGTTCCGCAGGGCCGTCCTGAGGAAGGCCTCGGCTCTGGAGTACAAAATCCAGCGGAGAGCGCTGCGGAAGGAGGATTTCATTAATTACATCCAGGTAGGCTTCACCGAGCGGCAGAGCGGGGCAGCTCTCGGAGCAGACCCAGCTCAGTTAGACCCGGGTAGTTTTGTAGTGACTCACGCTGGAAACAGGTCAGAAAACGGAGACCTCTCCTCACCTGGTCCTTGGTGTTCGCCTGTGAGCGGTTGTTAGCACCAGAGCATGAAGCGTAGCCAGGAGTTGGTGCCCGAGTTTGGGGTCAGGCTTCTCTCGTGTTGTGACCTTTTCCTGTAGTTTCTTGTCTCTCCAGGGGTGTAGAGCTCCCAGTTCCCTGATGTGCTGTGCAAACTGTAGTTAAATGGAATTAATAAGTTCAGTACTAGGAAACGGTTCCTGAAACGGTGGTCGGGCACCGAACAGGCTCCACAGGGAATGGTCATGGCCAGGAGCCTAACAGAGCTCAAGGAGTGTTTGGACAGTGCTTTAAGGCACAGGGTCGGATTACTGCGCTGCCCTGTGCAGGGCTAGGAGTCTTACAAATGTAGTGACCCAGCCAAAAATTAATGCTTGTGTGTTCCTGACTGTAATGTTTGTTGTCCACCTGGTCATCTATAATAAACTTGATGTAGTTTTCTTTTGCCTTGCTGTTATGTGCCTTCACATTTGCTTTTAAATGTTTTTTTCTTCTCATTCTAGTATGAAGTTAATCTGCTGGAACTGATCAAGAAAAGAAGAGCAGTAAGTTTGTCAGTTGTTAAGAGTACAAAATACTTTATGCCACATTTTCTATTGCAATACAATTAGTATTTTTTTCCTCATAGCGCATTGGATATTCATTTAAGAAGGATGAAATTGAGCACTCTATTCTGCATAGAGTCCACAGCCTGTTCAACCGAGCTACAGGGAAATGGAAAGTAAGTTTATTTGTACTGAGATTCGGAATTCTTTTTTTCTGCACACCAGGTCCTTGTACCAAGGGTGTGTTGTTTGCTTGTCAACGTACAAGTGATTTTCTACATTGGGAGGTTGATTCTCTTCTTCTTTTGATTTCCAACAGGATGATGTCCAGCTCTGGCTTTCACATGTTGCATTTTGCAAGCAGTGGGTGAGTTTTCAAACCCTGATCTTACCCAGGTTGAGATTGGTGCTTATTCATGCATCCGAAACTTGATTTAAAGATAGGGGTACAAACTTTACTGCTGCATGCTGTAATACTGAAATAATTTTGATAGTATTGTTGGAGCTGCTTGGGATTTTCACTGATGTATGTAAGTGTAGAGTTTGACTGAGAATGAATTAGTATGAAATTTGATGCTTGTGGGGGCAAAGGTGAGGCTGAGTGCATTAAATCTGGAGTACCAGTTGATTTGTGAGAGCCATAATATTGGTTATACCTTCCTTGGAGTGAATGACTCACTTGTCTGTGAATTGTGATTTTATTCCAATTATTTATTGTAGTGGCTGTGCTGAAAAGTCTGATTCTGGCAGTCCTGTACTTGATAAACTTACCTGTGCAAGGCTTCACATTATTACCAGCATTCAAGTGTTGTCATTTCTGTACCGAAGAAGGTGACCTTGCAGTCTCTATCTCAGAAGAGGGCAGTGAGACCATGGGTTTGGGAATTGGGCAACATTGGTGTTGGCTGTGTGGTTCAGAAAATTTAAGTTAGCCATGCTGCTCTAATCTGGTGACATTTAAATGCTGGTCGCTACTGAGTAAATACGAGAAACTTTCTACTGAAGATAAAGTAGCAGAGAAGCATCTTTTTCAGAGCAATTGTACTACAACATGTAACCTTACCTACTGAAACTTTGGTGCTGGGGGTTCAATTCAGTACCGGAGTGGGCGAAACGCAACTGCTTCTTTTACAGAACGCAAAACATCAACTCAGTAAGGTGTTTTCTACCATGCTGGCCATTCATTCCAATAAACCAGGTAAATAACACAATGGTGAGTGCTGCATAGATGCCTCAGCATAGACTGCATGGTGGTGGTTTAAGTTCTTGTAGATGTCAGTTCTTACTCCCTGTTCTTTGCCTTGCTGCTGCTTCAGAGAGATGGGCTCTGACGGGGGTTGTGCTGAGCAATCATAAGGAGATGTGAAGTAGGTCAGAATGACCAATTCCCAGGTGGCCTGGGGACTCGGTAGATGTATCAGAAGTGAGAGATGTCGAATGCTCACGGCTACTTCTTGGCTTTTGAAGACATCATTAGATCTGTAGCTAAACCAGATTAAACTTCCTGGATCTGCCTGTCTGCTTTACAGTTTTACGTGGGAGATAATCAGTCTTATTCTGGTGCTGAGCTCATCTTGAGAGGTTAAACAAATTTATTTGTGTCACTTGTTGCAGCACTGTGGATTATGGCAGCAAAGTGGGAAATGGAGACACGACTGTCATCAGAAAGTGCCAGGCACTTGTTCCTTCGTGCTTTGCGCTTCCATCCAGAGTGCCCCAAACTTTATCAAGAAGTGAGTTCCTCTTTTTCTTCTGTGACCACTTACTTGATCAATCAGAGCAAATCAATTCAGCATATTTCCCAGATCTGTCTGAGACAACTGGAAAAACTCGTTTTTCCGTCAGCAGGAAAGTGTCAAAAATATGAAAAAAACTAACCCCAAAATTCCTCTCTAAGGTATTGTTAAGCTCTGCTAGGATGTAGTTGTCAGGCTCAGTCTGACATCCTCAATCTTTGTTGACGAACTTGGTTTTCTTTGGGGGCAAGTTAAGGTTTAAAGAATGACTAAAAAATGATCACTGCTACCTGTTGGAAATTTCTGGGCAAATACACAGGGCAGATAGTGGTAGGTGCACAAACCTTCAAAAACCAAAGCTCTAGGACATGTGTGGGATGTGGCAAAGTCCTGATTTGTAGCTCCTCAGAGATTCTTTTACCCTGTTTGTGACTTAGATTTTTATGATTTATCCTCACAGTAATTTAATTTTGTTGTCACTCCTGCAGTATTTCAGAATGGAGCTTATGCATGCTGAAAAACAGAGGAAGGAGAAGAAAGAATTTGAACAAGCAAAGATAGACCTGGTACGTCAGCTAAACTTACTTAAGAGATATTGTCTGCTTGTGTATTACATGTTGAAATTCACAGTTTTGGATTAATGGTTTATTTGACAATGGCTTAGAGAAGGTTTTTGTTCATGTCTTGCACCTGTGTGGAGCTTTTCAAGTATTTGCTGATGCTTAGCTCCAATACTTCATACATTTTTTCTTTGCATTTGTAAAATCTTTTATTACATTCCCCAGTCTGAAAATTAACAGTAATTTCTGGAAAGTAATAGTCAAACTTCCTATCTTATTTCTTTATAGTTGACTTGTGCAAATTACATAAAAATAGACTTGCATGAAGAAAAACATTAATATCTTGTGATTTTTCTTCCTCTGTTTGCAAAAATGAGAGCTGAGAAGGGACATAATTTCTTCAATGATATGCTTGATATTTCAGGGGGAATTCAATTACTCTGAAGAAATTCTCAATGGGGAAATGGCTCGCATAGTCTACAGGGATGCTTCCCAGAAAATTAAAGGTGAATGAACATTTCTTGTACTTAGTCATTAAGAAAATTGTAACCTTTAACCCAGTTCTGCTGTAGGCAGTGCTGATAGACTTAGCTTCAATGCACACACTGAGATCCTTTTTTCAAATAGATCATTTCTTCAGTAGAACCTATATAATGCCAAAGTGTAAATGAATGGTGCTGGTAGTTCTGATTGCATGTCTTTCCTGCAGGCTGACATCTCTTCCAGCACAGCAGCTTTAGGGCTGAAGAGGCCTAGTGCTGGGTTACAGTCTCAAAACTTGATTGTTTAAAAAAGAAAAATGAAGGACAGTTCAGAGTTACACACCTTTTTTACTTTGCTGAGCATTAGATCACAGCTGATCAGCTACCACTAGCGGCAAAGAAGTAAGAATTCAGACTAATAATAAAGCAGGCTAAATTATTTTAAATTAAGCAGGCTTAGTAAAAATCAGCCATTTTGTTGAGAGAATTGGGTAAAATAACTGCAAACTAGTAGCAGATGTCTTTGAGAAATCGTGATAGATGGGGATATTTTGGAAGCCTGGGCAAAATACAGTAACAAACATTGAAAATTAGTGGGGAAAAAGGACATTAGAGGAAATTTCAGAAAGAGTAGGCTTAATTTAATTTTCTGGAGAAATACTGGAAAAAACAGGCATACAAATGATTTGTAAGCACCTGAAAATAGTAAGGTGAGTAATGGCTGGTGGGGGTTTACAATGATCTGATTATGTCAAGTCATGTCACTTGGCATTTTCAAAGGTAGGTTGTGGAGATACAAGATGGACACAATGCATGGACATCTATTTTGTGCAGCTTTGGAGAGATCTGTCCCAGGTGTGGAGCATTTTGTGTTTTCATGGCAGAGTCAAGTGAGGGAGTAGAGGAGGTCCTGATTAAATTTGCAAGTTGAACCAAGCTACAGAAATGCAAAGTGCAATTGATGTAATATGTTGAGGAATTCTTCAGCAAATACTCCACTTGATAGTTTTTTTCTCTTGAAATGTAGGTGTTGAGTTCCAGCTGGCTGTGCTCTCTATTGCAAAGCTCTTTGATTTTACCCAAGATTTGCAAAAAGAAATCCTTGAAAGGTGAGTTTTGGCTTTGTGTTGTATTTTTATTTTATTTTGGTTTGGTTTTTAAGAAACATGTTCTCACAAGTTCTCTAATACAGTGGATTGACTGGACTTTCAGAACTAAAGGCTGTTCCTCTAGGGAAATAGTGTTAAGGCTTATGTGAAGTCCTTTAAGAAAAACAAAAGATGAGGCAAGCATGATCTTTAGAAGAGGATACTTGTATGTAACTTCAGAAAGGGCTTTAAAAAACTGCTAAGAAAATTTAGGTAAAGTACAGTTGTCACTGAATAATTACTGCACTTTGTTTCTGTAAATTCGTTTCAGGAACTGTGGATTTTCCTAGTGCACTTTGGTGGGGTTTTGCATCTTTTGTTTCTCCAGTTGTTCCTCTCAAAAGAAAGATCTCTCTTGACAGCTCCCTGTCTGTTTCATGTTATTTCTGGAGAATATCCATATTAAATAATATTTTGAAAAGCTAATATTTTGTCTTTCTATTGTGGAAAGGTATTTTTTTTCTGGCATTTGGTTACTTAGCAATTAACTGCATTTCTCTAGCAATAGAACAACCCTCTTAAACATATCTGCAGGTGAAGAATGGTGGTAGTGGGCTGTTACAAGCACGTTGTGTTCAGTTTGCAGGCCAGGTATGCTGATGATCCCCTGACATGGGACTACATGGCCCGCCGGGAGCTGGAGCTGGGGTCCCTGCAGCCCACAGAACACACCACAAAACAGAAGAAAGTCTCAGAAATGGCCCAGAGAGAGGAACGGTGCTGTGCAGTCTTTGACAAAGCTGTGAGAGCAGTCCCAACAGGTGAAATGTTCTGCCTGCATTTTAACATTTATTTCTGGTGCTTGAGCAGCCTGTAAAAGTCTTGAAGAAGGTGATGGCAGGCTCTGCCACACTTACGAGAACACAAGCAGTTCTTAAATGCTACCTCTTGGGATCTATTTTATGTGTTATTTGGGTTATTTGCCAGTGCATTTATGCTCTTGGAGGAGCTGCTTAACTGAAAATGTGAGTCTGTTGCTGGTTAGCTGTGAGTAAGCAATGGTTTTGAGCTGCCAGTGGAGTGGGTATCCAGCTTCAGCATCTGGCATTGTTCTTACTCGGAAAGGAGGTTGTCAAGGGGCTATTCGTGGAGTGGTCTCACACTTGCTGCTGTGTAGCCTTTAAAGACATAGAATAGTTTGGGTTGGAAGGGATCTTTTAAAGCCTCAGGTGAACGAAGAGCTTGATGCCCTTTTCAAAGAGTTACTGCCTGCAGCTTGGACTGGGGAGCCATTTAAAACTGTTAATGTTCCAAATCCAGGGCCTCTCTTGTAATGCAACATTTTATGACAAAGTTGGCATTAACACTTAGCTTGGATTCTTTGTATTTCTCAAAGACGAATATTTGTGCTTATTCTTGTGACTCTGTAAAGTGTGATATTATGCCTTTGCTTCTACAGAGGACATGTGGAAATGCTACATCACTTTTTGCTTAGAGAGGTACAACAGAAAAACCAACAGTGAAGAATTAAAGCAAAAGGTAAAAGCTTATTAGGAAATAATACTAACAAATCATCCCTGTTTTTATTGACTTCTGTAATCCCTCAGACAAGAAGCAAATATATTTTGACTTTTTATCAAAAATACTTACCTATGACCATCATTTAAAATAATTTAATGTCCATCTAGGGGGGTCACTTACTGCCAGGCTCACATGTGGCCTGCCTGAACATGACTAACCTGAGCATAAAGCAGCCTTGTCAGTAAGGTACAGTGACCTTTTGGATGAACACTAAGACTGCAGACTTGTTAATCATGGAATCATAGAATGGTTTGGGTTGAAGGGAATCTTAAAAGTTCACTGACAGGTCCTTCAAACCTGTGTTTGTTCAAAGAAGAGGATGAATTAAAATGACTCTTGCAAATAAGTTTGAGCAAAACTTGGTGCTGGCACGTGGGTAATTTAATTAGGCATCTCTGCTTAGGTATGACTCAGTGAATGAACTAATTATCCTATGCAGCTTGGTTCCCTAGTATTACACTAAAAGAACAATGCAATGTTGTTCTTTGCTTCTTAAGGAAGAGAAGTAAATGCTCAGATTTCCACTTTCTCTTGAAACGTTTGCAGGTACGTAAAGCATTAGACATGTAATGTGTAATTAGATATTCACTGACATGATACACAATCCAATGGGTTTCTTGAAATGCTGGGACCTGGTATATAGAGGAATAATGCTTCTTCTCTTTTTTCCTTCTCTGTTGTTCTAGAGGCTGGAGAGGACACTGAGTGTGTTCAGCAAAGCCCATGAGTCCAGTTTGCTGCCAGAAGCTCTCTATAAGCCGTGGGTAAGAACTGGCACAAGAAATAGATGCTGAGGCTCTCCTGCTTTATTTGTGTGCCCGTCTTTGCCATTTTGAGTAGACACGAAAATGGACAATATTGGTTCAAAGCCCTGCTTTTTAACAAAGCTGTATCTGCTTGGTTTTAGCTTCAACTGTTGCTGGACTCCAGCCTCCCTGAGAAGGCTGTGGAGGTGGCAGAAGCTGCAACGAGGCACTTCAGCCAGTCAGTGGAAACATGGCAGATGAGGCTGCGGGTGCTGATCCAGCTGAAGAGCGATGATGTGACCCAGTGTTTTGAAGAAGCCATTAAACATGTGAAATCTAAGGTCTGTGCTGGTTTAATGGACTTGCGTGCATTAGTCTTGGGTCAGAAACCTCTGATAATTGGTTGTTTTGGGTTGGGTTTCTTTTTGGCCTTTTTTATTTTCTTTGTTGGTTTAGGTTTTTTGTGGTTTTTTTTGGTTGTTGTTATTGTTTTTGTTTTGCTTACAAGGCTTTTAAAGTCCTTGACCATTTTTAAGGTCAGAAGTAAGAATTTGACGTTTCACATGCAAATTGCATTCCCGAGTATTAGGGAATTGTCAATTCACTTACAATTTACATGTTTAAAGTTTGAATGCTTACAGGTGACATTTTGCATGTTCTCCTAGCAGCGACCTGGTATTTGTGTCGTAATGGAAAAATGTTTCCCTTCCTTCACTGTCCTGATACACCAAATGCCTGTGTGGTATTTTAAGCCTTGAATTAGCTGTGAGAAGTGATTTCAGTGTGCAGTTCAAAGTTGTCTTTCCGAGAGCTGTGTCTAAAGGGTATTTTTTATGGCAGGTAATACAAAACCCGATGGCTGTGTTGCTGTCTGTTTCTGTAAATCAGAGTCACTGTATTTCAGCCATTTGATGTGTTTGCTGACCTTGTAGGGCACTTTGCCATTGTGGACCCTCTGGGTGGAATGGAGTGAGGGCACAAACAGCAAGGAAGACACAGAAGCTCTCTACCAGGTACTTGGCTAATCAAAATCTACTCTTACGTCTCTGTAAATAAAATGGAACAATGTGTGTGGGTGGAACATGCAACAAATGCTTTATACTGAAGTTCCTTCATGGGTGTGTTGATACCAAAGAATTTCAAGCAAAATTATGTGTGTTAAAAAACCATTTGGACATAGACTTACAGGCACAAATGTCATTCCCATGTTCTAAGGCATATGGATGTTTGTAAGCACAACCAGTGATGGACTCCTCCTTTGTGGTCTAGAATTTTTGCTCTGTTTTCAGATACCTATCTGAACATGGAAAAGAGAATTTTCCAATCTGTGTGGAAACATCAGTCTTGTTACAGAAACGTCAAGATCAGAACGAGGACTTTAATCTCACTGTGGATTTCCTCAGTAGCATAGGGCAAAACATTTCCTCTTTGCCTGGCGTGTTGGGTTGTGTGTTTTTTCTTCCCATTTACAACATAAAACACATATTTCATATGGAAGCTTGAATTCAGCTGTTTGTAGAGTACTGTGAAACCCTCGGCATGAATGTGTTTATGGAAATGTCAGTTCCAGCTATATGGAATACTGGAGGAGAAACGTACTGAAGACTTAGGAGATCTCCTCTGTGTTAGATGCCTAACTAGGGAGAAGAACTAATTAGGCCATTTAATTGTAGATAATGTGATAGGTTTATTTTTTGTCTGTTTTAGTTTTTTTTTCCTTTTAAACTTGCAGAGGTCCTTACATGCCACAATGCCTGCTGAATCTGTGACTATGAAAGAAATGTATCTTGACTGGACTTACAGAAATGGTGGTTATAAGAAAGTTAAAAGACTCTTTACCAGGTAAAAAATAAAACCTTCAAATCTGATTGTTCTAGGGTGTATGTTAAAAGTCCTTAAGTCTAAAGTCACTTATTTTATTTCAGCCTGTGTGAAAATCGTCCATTTTCACTTGACTTCTTCAGGAAGATGATTCAAATAGAAAAGGAGCAAGTAAGTTGTTGACTATCCAATTAATGCTTTTTATTTGTAAAATACAGTCCTAACTTGGGATTTAAATAGGAAGCAGAGTAGTGGTGTTAGTCTGTGATCAGTTTGTGTTTGTCCTCTGCAGTTGATTCACAGGATGTGATACAAACCCAAGTTCCATGGTAACTAATCTTCAGCTGTGTGTGCGTGTAATTGCCATGACTCTCTTCCTTTGTCAGAATCTAATCACGCTGCAGATTCACTCTTGTACAAAATAAACGGCTGTTTAATACCTTCCTTTTTTAGGAATCCTGCAAAATGCTTCATCTGAGAGAATACTATGAACGTGCCTTGAGGGAGTTTGGTTCAACAAATACTGGTAAGGGGATTCTATTTTTTATTATTTATTCATTCATTCACTGCTGCCTCTTTTATTTCCATCCGTTTCAAAGGGTACCTGTTTGTTCTGCCCTTGTGCTTGCTGTCATGCAGAGTAGAGATTATTTCTTCTGTGCCATTAAGTGCAGGGACCCTCTGCTGTCAGCTCAGGGTCATTGGCACTGGGATGGCTTCAGCACACCTAGGAGCAAATCAGGTTCAGACACTGGCTGGCATAAGAGATGTGTATCACTTTTAATTTGGATTTATGAACAGTATGGAGCTGTATATTTATAATCAAGATTTCTGCAATATTCCTTTTAAGAAAGTACACAGCTCAAATACTGTTGCATTATTTCTGAAGACATCACTGTTCCAGCTGGGCATAGAACCCAGGGTTTTGCTACTCAAGGTGCCGGAGATTGTAGTTTCACAAAGGAAATCTTATTGCATTAATATCAAAGACACTTAGAAAAAGAGAGTTTCTAGTTAGGCTTGGTATGTTTAAGTAATACCTAGTCAAAATCTAACCAGAATTTTCATTTTTCTTTTAAAGACCTCTGGCTGGATTATATCAAGGAGGAGCTAAGTCACCCAAAAGGCAAACCAGAAAACTGTGGGAGCATTCACTGGCGAGCTATGAAGATGTTGCAGGGAGACCTGGTGGAAGATTTTATTTCTAAATACACTTTATTTTATACTGGACATTTATGAAAAACTATACATAGTTATAACATGACTGTGCATTTTTAAACTTCTTTGTACAAAGGTAAATATGTTCTTGGATTTATTAAAGTTTACCTTCTTTACATTTTATGTAACAAAAAAGAATCACCTTCTCTGTTGCAGTAATTTCTAGTGTTGATTCTGCCAGGGGCAGGTTCAAGCGTACAGTCAGAGAAAGCAAACCTCTGAGGGTGTTTTCATCAAGACTTCTGAGAGCAAACTCTTGATCCTGCTTAAACATTCAGATAGGTGTAGTACATCCATTTTTACACTCTGGAAAGCTAATATTACAGCATCTAAATGCAAAAAACCCAGATCAAACCACATGGAAACTACACCTCTGGGTGATCTTTTTATCTTAGGAAGTTGAATCATGAAAAGTGGAACACTTTTCATTAGCTAATCAGAAATCAGTAAAAATACAGTATTTATTGGTTCCTAGCCTTGAAATCATCTGTAATCCTCACAACAAAAAGAGAAATGGTCTCTGCAGCCACCTTGCATTGGTGTTTGCATCCTGAGAGTGATGAAGGGTAGAGGAGAGCTGAGATCTGCTAGCAATGTCCTTGAGGTGAGAGCAGAAGGCTCTGATCTACACTTCAACTTTCTGTCCACCATGCCTAAAAAATGGGTAATGTGTTTTGAAAGAGTGCTATCCTTGGCTCTTTACAGAGCCACAAACCTTTACAGAGAAATCTCTTTACAAATCTCTTTACAGAGAAATCAACATAAATGCTATCCTTGAACCAGCAGAGCAGTGTAGGGAAAGTACAAGAACACGCAGCAAGCGTTCCTTTGTGCAATTTCCTGGTGACTGAAGGGAGACATAATGACAATACAGGGAAATATTTCTTGATTTTGCACTCAAGTAAAAACTGCAGCTCCTGTCAAGCAATGTAACTTAACTAGCTGGGAATAAAGTTTGGAGCAGCACTCTGGTAAGATTGCTCCTCCTGTGACCAGATCTGAAGTACATCCTGCTTTTGTGCTTCCCAAGCTTTTAGCCAGGCTATCTCCTATATCCCCAATAGTTCTCTGCCACCTCATGTCTGACATTGAGGTTTCCTTACTGATAATTATTTATACCCTCCCTGCCCCTTATGCTATTGCTCCCTCTCCCGAACCACTTCTTGTTTCATCAGTTGCAAACTACAAGCTTTTAAGTGCAAAGTTTGGCGTTTTTAAAGTCCAACAAAGCTGGTAACTCCATCATTTCAGAAAGTAGGCCCTTTTTCTTCAGCTGTTCTGGTTCCTCGCAGAACTTTGTCATTCTCCCGGGGGATACACATTCCCTTCAAGCACATGTGCTTGACACCTGCCACAGCTGTTCGGCCGAGGTGCTTCCTGCCTCTTCATGTTCTGAGCATGCTGCTACCACGAGGCCGGAAGGAAATTGTTATCTTTTGGCAAGGGGAAAACTCCACCCAGCCGTGAGAGGTATTGGTACTTTATTTACAACTTCATGAGTGAAAAGGTGCTTTCTCAGAGCTCTTACGTGTGTATTTGTCCAGGTTGCAGTCTCGATTACATGGTGGTGTTGGGTCACGGTTGCACTCGATGATCTCAGAGGTCTTTCCAGCCTAATTGCGTCCGTAATTCCGAGGCTGTGCGCGGTGGGCTCCGCAGGCTGGGCGCTGTGGGCGGTCGCGGCGTTGCAGGCACCGAGGCTGGAGCGGGACCTGTCCCACGCTCCCTCCCAGCCTCTCATGCCGGTGCCGCACGCTGTCCCTCGGGCACAGCCGCGGGCCCGCCCGGCTGTCGCTGCCCAGGGGCGCCGAGGGCCGGGCGGGGCCGGGCGGTCGGTGGTGCCCTCAGGCCGGACCGCGGGCTCGGCTCCGAAGGCTCGGGG
>VWPU01022428.1:0-17452 GCA_013398955.1 Callaeas wilsoni | reverse complement strand
TGCCCCACGGCTCTCCTGCCCCATCATCCCCCCAGTGCCAGCACGGGCACCCGCTGTAGTCGCCCGCTTTGCAGCGCGACCTGTCGAGAGCAGGGTCAGCCGCAGGTCAGCCCCAAAGAGAGAAAACAGCAATCGCCTGCCGCTTATCAGCGCTTGGGGCGGGTGGAGAGACACCCGTGGGGTGGGAGCAGGGGAAGGGCCGCGGGCATGGCCCGGGGGTCACCCCTGGGTTACCACCTAACAGCTCTGACCGGGGAACAAGAGCTCCAGGCAGACTAATCCCCTTTGGTGCCCAGCTCCCGCATCCTTACAGCTCTGATATAAGGCAAATATACACTGAGCAACGGCAAGTACCTGCCCCACCCAAAAAAGGGGCTTTTCCAGACAGAATTATGTCCGTTTTCATGCCTCACCCAGGAGAGAGCGAAGCTTTGCTGATGCACAGGATAACCCTATGGAAGGCTCTGAATCCTGCCCGTTTTTATTCTCATGCACCTTGCAACCTGCGACTATTTATATATTCAAGGCTTAAAAGAACAAAGCATTTAATCATGTGCTTAACATCAAGGCCACCAGTAGTTTCCCTGACATGGAAGAAATTATTCCCATGTGGAGCACCAAATCACAGCCTGCTGTGTAGGGACCCAGGCAGAGCCCTTCTCTCGGAGACATTTTGGGGCAAGTGGGCACAATTTCAGGAGAAACAACCTCACCTCTGAGAAGCAGCATGGGATTTATAGAAAACTCAGTACCATCCAGAGCTGCGGTGAAGCAGCTGCCTAAAATGAATGCAACATTCAGTGTTTTGGAGGCTTTGTCATTTTTCCTGGTTTCTGGTGAGCTGTCTCCATTCCACTTGCCTCTGCAAGAGGCTATTTCAGTTCTGCACCTCCCCAGTGCCCATGCCCCTCGTGCAGGGCTGTGGTGCTGGTGCTCCATCTCTCTCTATTTTCCTTTAGCCCAGCTGATCCAATCTGGGAATAAAAACAGAGGGAAACAGATGGTCCATTGTACACTCCGCTCCTGCCTGCACCAGCTCCCAACAGCCCGGTGCTGGGGCCAGGTCTTGCCTCTTATTTTCCATGTTTCAGGTTAAATGCATGTGCTAGGAGGAACGTGGGCAGGACAGCTCGTGCTCCTGGCGGGGGGAGCACCTTAGTGACCCCCTGCTTTGGGATGGTTTCCCTTCTGGTGCTGAAGAAATTGAGTGGAGAAGATCGCAGGGGCAGGAATGGGTGTCCTCGAGCCAGGAGCCCCTGGGGTGCCTGCAGGTGACCTTTTTGTCAGCCCTACTAATCATTGAGTAACATCTTAGATGCTACAGCAGTTGGAAAACTCTCAAGTATGACTTTTGATATCGGTGGATTATGTCTATGACCCCAAAAAAAGGGTGATTTTTACACCTGCAAAGAACTGTGTGTTACCACCTTCCCTTCACAACTTTTATTGGACTATAGAATAATTTATTGACGTGACATCAACTTCAGTATCAAACTCTGCCTCCAATTAGCCCAGTTCCAGGGAAGTTTCTGTTTCACTTCTGCACAGCAAGCATTGGCCATATTCAGCCCAGCAAACACCAGACACATGCAGCTGGTAGCTCCTAACCCTGCTCCCATTTTCCAGGCTTTCCGCCTACCTTAGGAGACAAGAAAAAGCAGAAGGCTGACCCCCAGCATGATGAATTCCTGCTGAGCTTTTTCCCATTAACTTCAGTAAGGGCTTAATCCGGTGGTTTTCAGAAGCTGGGTGGCTGGTGGGGACTTTTGATGGAGGCAGGGGAGAGAAGACAGGGTGTTAACATGTATTTCTGATTAATTATAGTGTTCTCAAGAGTAAGTGAATAATAGTACTGGTCAGAGCCAGGCATCACACAGGTCTCAGCCCTGCAGAGTAAATGGTGTCTGAATTGTGAGTAATGTTGACCTGGCAGAGGCCAGATAAGATACAGATTTTTCATGTCCAGGACTGGACAGAATTCCACATATTGATAACTAAATGCACCAAAATATAGGCAGCACTTAGCACGCAGCTCTTCCTCACTCTCAGAAGTCACGTTCATCTGGGTTAGACAGAAGTGCCCAGCAGGGCAGGTAATTCATAAGAAAATAATTAGGAGATTAAATGGCTTCAATAACTCCCATCCTTGCTGCCTATCTGGTACAAAGAGCATCTTTTCCTGTTAATCTGGTGAGAGCCAGGGGCCAAATCCTGCAACATCCAGGAGAGATTTCTTCAGGCACTCTGACAGTTCCCAACTGGAATTACATTCCAGTGCCACCAGACAAAATCACAACTAAGCAAGTGCTGGTGTTAAATAAAATTATGGCAGAGCTGTGGAGAGAACAAAGTTCTCTCTGCACCCTGGGTGTGTTTGGTGGCTGAACACTTTCCATGCACACTGAGCCAACACCTTTTATAAATAACTCCTAAATTTACCCATAGCTCTCAAAGCCATCTCACTCTCCTGTGTTAGAGCTGCCCAGAAAAACTAAAAATGCACATAACTGTTTTTCAAAGCACAATAATCTGCCTAAAGTCAGCTGTTCTTGTCATCTTGAAAACATGAAGATACCCCATTGCTCTGAAAACAGGCAGGAGGAATGCAACAAAATGAATAGTTTGACTTTCGTGGTTTTATTTTGGTATATATTTCATATCTATATCTCATATCTATATATGATATATATTATTCTATTATTGACCTGTTCAGATGTTTCTCAATGGAAAATGTTCAAAATTTACAGTTTATGAGCTGTTCTTGGAGGAGAGGTGACTTTTTGACATTGATTTGGAATGAAAAATGGTTTGAATAATCCAAGTTTCCTACAGAATATAAACTCCACCTTCCAGCCAGGTCTGGGAATGATAATTTTCCTCCTACTCCAGGTTTTCTCACTTATTTAAAAAAAAAAAAAAAGATAAATGTCATGATATACACTTGAGTGTCTTACATTTTTGCCAGGCTAAGTGATGGAGAAATTGCTTCATCCCTTCTGATGGCAGTGGCGGAGATGCTGAGAAACGAGTTGTGTTTAATTACATCCTTCTATCAGGAATCTGCTAAAATTTGGGCTGAATAGAAACAAGCATTTCCCTAGGAACTGCACTCGGCACCCACAGCATGGTGGGAACCAGGTCTCACCTGGAATTGCCTCTGGCAATTCTCCCTGAGGGTGTCACTCCTGTTTACAGAAAGACCCTCAGGGGTGGGTGGGCAGAGTTAAACCAACCCTAAATATTTTAGCACAGCACATCCACTGCCTTCTTACAAGGTGTCAGAATGAGACATTACTTATAAAAAGGTGATAAAAATGCAAAACCAGACAGAAACTTGGGGTCACCCCACCTTTTCAGCACTGCTCTGTGCTGAGCTTTGCAGACCCCCAGCACTGCTCTGGACCATCTGCCCCAAACCTGAGCATTGTAGAATCTTTCCTGCTACATCAACAGCTTTTGCTGGCTGGTGTTGGATGAATGGGACAGGTCACAGCTCTTACAGACTCTTTTCAGACTTTGCAAAGTCAGGAAGATTGTGTCTATTCAGTATTAAATATTATCTCCTGCAGACAAGACTTAGGAGCCTGTTTAAAAACTGGGGGCTTTAAAAAGCGTGGGCTTTCCAGCCCAGCACAGCAGCAGCACACGGGGCCGCATCAAATTCTTCTTTTATGAATCATGAAATAGATGCTGCTTTAATGCTTATGAATATTTGTAAACTGAGAGTTCTGACTAAAGCCAGCATTTGACCTCCTCGCATTCCCAGTCGGACACATCCTGGCATGGCTCATTGAAGATGCCCGTGTTCCGCGCTCTGCCTTGTCACCAGGAGATATGGCATACAGATGGAATGATCATATTGGCCTCCAAAGGAAAATATTTAACCCAGGGATGTCAATGGAATATAGAAATGATGGTTAAAATCCCAGAAGCCTGCCTTGTTTTTGTCTTTTTCCTTTCATCTAGCACTTTGGGTCATGCCATCACTTATACGCTTCAGCCCAAACAGGCAATTGCTGAGTTAAGAACCTGGAGTTCAAAGTGAACCATAAACCTTAGTCTATAAGATAAATCATACAAATTACTTTACAGAAATAAATAGAACATTTGGGAGAGAGGTTATCTTCTTGCCTTCAGTTTACATCTCTAATGACTGTAAGTTCACAAATGCATTCTGTCAAGAATATAAACATTGCTTTTATTATACCAAAGACAGATATTTATGACCAACTTTTACAGTATGGCCAGCCAGCTTAGAGGAAAACCCTGGAATCTCAGCAAGAATGTAGAGATATTGTCATGATAATTATTAAATTTGTGGGCACCTTTTTAAAGCACGGTGAACTCTACTCAGGAAAAAAAACCTCACCATGTGGGTTAAACTGCAGAAATAATGTTTTAAAACAGTGGTCAGGGCTGAGCTTTGCTAAATTTTTCTTGTGCAAGTGGTGCTGACATGCAGAAATAGGTGTTCCCACACAAACACGCCCAGGTGGGATTTCTCTAAAACTTTGAACTCATCTTTCCCACAGTTCTCAATGATTTTATTATTGCAGCCTTGCACAGTGCTATGTTTCAGGGCACAATCCTTGCTCTCCTGCTCTTGTTGCCAGAGGAATTTCATTTGGATTAGACTAGTCACTCAATCCTTTTTTTCTACAGCACAGTATAATAAGGAAAAAAAAATTAGATTGATAAAAAGATTTTTACTGAAGCTGAGTGTTGGAGAGGTCAGAGAAACACGGAGTCAACTCCAAAGGGTGTTTTACACCAAGATTCCAGCAAGGAAACTGGTCCCAGTTTGTTTCTTAAAGTGCTACCTCATGCTGCTCTGTCCAGACCACATTAAAGCCCATAACAAACCAAAATATTTTTTACTGCTCTTTGAAAATCTCCTCTTGCAAAAGCAAGGGAACAGCTGGTGTAGGATGCAGCTTGGGTACCTGACCTGAAGTTTCTGTCATGCAGGAAGTGGGGATAAAGAACCTTTTCCTTGCACAAATCCAGGAATATTGAGGTGCTTTGCTGTTGTGGAACTCTGGCCTCTGCTCCTTGCTCTGTCTTTAGGATAAGGCTGGCTGGGGAGAGCTTGGGCTGTCTGGGACAGGAGGTCCTGTTTGTGCCTTGGGAAGTCATGACATCAAGCGTTTTCACTGCTTGATGGACTCAGGGTGCTTCTGGGGAAAGAGAGACCAGACTCAGGTCCAAAAGGATAAGAAAAATACCTCCCTGAGCCCCAGAGGCAGCTCGGCAGAGCAGCGAGAGCGTTTGGGCTCTGCTCCATCTCAGCTCACTTACCCCTCCGAAACAAGTCCCTCTGAGCCCAAGCTAAGCTTAATTAGCAAAGCAAACGTGGGCACAGCTCCATTCCCAGTGCCTGGGCTGCTTTACGTAAGCCCACGGGTATTTCCCATCTCAGCCAAATCAGCACCTCTCCGGAGCCCTCTTCCCTCCCAGAAAAAAGCGCTTGCTTTGGAGCAGAAGAGGAAAGGCTCACAGCAAAACCGCTCCGCACCGCGTATCGCTGGGCTGCATGTGTTCTGTGAGCGCAGCAGTCATGGATAAAGTATGAGAAATTGGACATGAGATTGCATTTCCTGCTCATGCATCTGCTGGGTAAGCTGCTTGGAGCCTGCTGCTCCATCCAGGGATTGTTTCTTTCCTACATCATGGTAGTCACAGTGTCTCTGGTCGGTTGGGCTAAGTTGTGTCTAGGAAGGGAAGGAAGAGAAGAGAAAGAAAGAAGGAAAGAAAGGAGCATGCTGAGGACAAAAGTGTTTAAGCCCGGACACGTCTGTGAGCATGTGTGTGACACATTCGTGGGCTGGTTTGTCAGAAGCAGGGATGTAAAATCTGTGCCCCCAGTTGTGCTCAGCAAATCAAAGAGTGGAATGGAAGAAAGAAGGAATTCCTCAGCTCTGGCTACGCCTGCAGATCTTGCCCAAATGTTGCTGGCCTGCCTCCCCCTCTGCAAGCAGTGGAGCTGCAGGGAAGTCTGGGGTGCAGACCAGCTCCCAGTGAGGACTTCTTGTCTCCAGTGCCCCCCAGATCCTCACTGCAGGAACCCGGGTCAGCACTGAGTGGTGGGAGGATGGGCTGCAAGCTGGTCCTCGATGCTGATGAGAGCAAATTATCAGTGCCCAAGAGAGCTCTGGGCTTCTCCCCTTGGGACAGCATCTGGCTGGGAAGCAGAGGGGAGAGGAGGAAGAGGAAGGACCATGAGGGTTTGGGCATGGGTGAGTTTGGGAGTGGGTCAGTTTGGGAGGGACGGCAGGAGGGACCAGGCTGCATCTCCACAGAGGGTCAGCAAACAGTGGCAGTGCCAGTGTCCCCAGTGTCCCCAGTGTCCCCAGTGCCACCACACCCAAATGTCCTCCCAGCTCCGTTGGGGCACGTCAGACTGTGCCAGCTGCTCTCTGTCCCCTTGCACCTTTGTGCTTTGCATACGGGGGCTGTGATAGAGATGAGAACCTCACCTCTGCTGTATGAAACCAAGGGACCATTTAAAAACCTTTCCCGACGGAGGGACGACTCCCCTCCCTCACAGCAATGCACCAGAGGGTGTTTTGATAAACTGATTGTATCCACAGCTCAAGTGGATGGGGGTTTCTGGAAAAAGTCCGGGGATTTTCTGCTCCATTTGACATCCCCCACAAAGGCTCCTCCCTTTTGTTCCAAGCAGAAGTGTTGCTTTCCTTCTCTTTCCTTACCTTTTTTTTTTATTCCAGAAGGAATCGAGATACAGGATAGGAAGGAACACAAATGAACAAACAAACAAAAAGCCAAGAGAAATTATTTTTGCATTGAATCATGCAGAAAAAGGCCTACTCCTTTCAAATAGAACTGAACAGCCAAGAAAATTCTGAGAAAAATAGGATTCAGTGGGGGAAGTGCATGGAACAAAATAGATTTTGCTTCACTGGAGATGTTTCGCAGGAACGCCCGTGACTCCTCCAGCGCCTGCTCCTGTGCCACCTGCCCTGAGGGCAGGGATCAGGGGCACAGACAGAGCCCAGCCGTCATCTCCATCCTTGAGATCGCCCTTCATGCAGAGCTAACCATTGTCCACAGACTAATAGAGGGATTAATTAATAATTTGTCTTAAATGGTGTCTCTGAGCTCTTCATTACCTGACTGCTCGGTTGGAAGCACCAATAAATATTTTGTGTTTTAGCACAGAACTGGGAGCAGGAGCATGTTGACTGTATCCCTGATGTGGTGTCCCTGCTTCAGCAGAGCCTGTTCCTTGGAAGACCCAGACAGATCCAGCTATTTTCCCCACACTCCTCTCTCTTGCACTGGAGCTACCCTCTCAAGGGCTCTTCTCTCCAAAATTAATTACAACTTGCATTAAAACCAGTGCATCTTGATATGAGCTCTGTCATAATCACAAATGAATGAGGTATCTGGATGAATACAGTGAAAACTTCTCTTTGTTGGAGCCATTTGTAACAGACAAGTATTCCAGGATTATTCCAGGCAACAAGCAGGCCAGGAAAACAGTGATTATCCATGTAAATGAACAATGGTAAATGTTTTAATACAATGGTTTACACAAGAAGTTGTATAAAAAAACATCTCCCAGGCATCTTACCTGAATGATAAATGAAAACAGAGCCTCAAATAACAATAACAATGTAAAACAATTTGGGAAGCCTTTTCTAAGCAGCACCCTGGTTAGAGTCCAAAGAAAATACATGCAAAACATATTCAAAATCCCATGCTTTACATTGACTTTGGCCAGCTCCCAGTTCTTGGGTATAAAGCTTTCTCCCAAAGTTTTGCAAGTAAAACAAGTTCTTTGAATAAGAACCTGATCCAGCCAGCTGCTGAGCATTCTCCACTCTCACTGAGGTCATCGACATCCACGGTTTGCAGGACAGACCTAATGCATAGGTCAAAAGAGTAGTCCATAATGAAATCCATCACATAAAACTCACCAAAAAATGAAACTTCCAGGATCCACCCCTTAGTTAGTGTCCGTTTTTTCTTTTTTTTGTTGTTTTGTTTTTTTTTTTTTTTTTTTAAATAGCAGAGATTTGAACACTGAAGTCACTGCTGGAAACTGTTCCGGCATCTGAGTGACCATGAGGCCCATGGAACTGGATGCTGCTCTCAAGGTTAGGGCCAAACCCTCCCTGCTCCACTTGTGGGAGCAGCCTGATGCTTGGAAGCAGCTTCTGGAAATGCTCCTGCACACAAGCTGCCCCTCCAGCCCTGAGCACGGCGCAGGATTGGGCTCTGAGCCCTTAATCCCCGCAGTGAGAAGTGGAACACTGCACACAAGATGTAGCAACAAAATAGATTTAGTTCAAGGTTAGTCTCAAGAACCCTTATCTGATCACTGACAGTAATTTATCACACAGAACCCATCATTAGTGTCAAGCTGTTTTATTACCCACTAACTTAACACTGTTTTACCAAGAGTCAAGTGTGATGTCACTCATGTTAAAGTAATTTACAGCTAATAGATATGAGGTAGGAGTCAATGTTGGCTCACTGAGTTCCTTTCATACTCATGCTAGCTCCTCTCATTTTGCTCAGTAGGCAAATCAGGGAACAAGGAGAGGCAGCAATAAAGGGGAAACCAGCCCAAGCACACACAGAGGAGCTTTGAATTCAGCATCTTTTACTTTGAGTACAAGAACTCACTCAAATACAACAACTCTGATTTCCAAGGGTTGGAATGGAAAGTAAGAGTTGAGAGACAATAACAAGTAATCTGGTTTGTGGGACAAGAAATGTGGGATGCTTTGACCTTGTGGAAGCTCCAGCACATCAGCAGAGGGGCAATCCCTCTAGAAGTTACATCACGTACCCCAAAATCCTGCAAAATCTGTCTCACCAGGAAAGAATAAGCTTGGGCTGATTTGACATTGCCTTTTCAGTTGTCTCAGCTTTGATGGTGAGTGTTCCCCTAATTTGGAACACAAAGAGAAGTTAAAGAAACCTTAATAAGGAGTTTTGTTGCAAAAAAATTTGAGACAATTGCACATGAACTTTGTTTTCCTTCCCTGCCTTCCCCATCTCTCCAGCCAATTCTGTTCAGTCTTAAGGTCAGCCCCAGTGCAGGCTGTGTTTACAAGAGAATACATTTCCCATTTCCAAGCACTTGCCATCTCCTCTAATGAATCCTCCTGCTGACGTCTCCAGGATCCATATTCTTAGCCTGCTAGACATTCAGAGATAATCCTGACTAATGTGTATATATTCAAAGAGTTTTATTGTGGAGAATTGTACATTTGGGTTAAGCGAAAGGGCATCCTATATCAGCTCACCTCTCCAATTTTATACCCATTAAAACCATTTTAAATCACTGTATCTGCTCTTATTTCCCCTGGAAGTTCCTAAACTTTGGGCTTTTTGCATGGTGACTTCAAATGGTCCCGGAGGTGTGACCCTTCAAGACACTGCAGAGAAGGTGTCTAGGGATTAAATTTTAACAGTTTTTGGGATCTCAGGTAAATATGTTGCTCTGACAACACACCTGGACTGTAAATCATCGGAGCATCTCTTTTGTCAGCTCTGTCAATAACTGTCCTGGTCTGTAAATCCCGTTTGATCAAACAACTCTTGGAAACACACGATTTCAATGGTGACCTCCATTTCAACCCACAGCACCAATTGTATGCAGATTGGCCAATGGCCCCTGAAAGGAAGACCCCCAGCTTTTGGCTGCAGGAAGGGACCAGCTGACCAGATGTGAGGCTGAAGGTTTGGAAGAGCTGGACAATGGTTAAACTCTACCTAGAGATTGGCCTGGGTACAGTCAGATGGGATATACATGCTCATAATTTTCTTCCCTTCCATGGGGAACTGGATGAAAGCTTGCCAGGACTTCTGCTTCTGCATATCTCTGCTCTCTTAAAACCGTTCCAGAGGTTTCTTGTAACACATGGCTTTGCTCAGGCTGTTCCTGCGAAATCTCAAGAGCGATCGGGAGATTGTAAGTGGCCCTTTGCCGTGTTCTCCCTGGCCACGGGGCTGGTGGGCTTCCACTGTGCTGGGAGAAGGCAGCTGGGCAGGACTGTGTGATCCAGGCCTAAAACTCTCGTGGTGCAAAGCCCAGGTTCTGGCTTAACTTTGTATTTGCAAGAGTAGTAAAAACTACTCTCTCCCCTCTTCCTCCCCAACTCCAGAGCTATTACCATGGATGCCACTGCATCTCTTGGGCAGCCCAGAGAGACAAAGAAGTGCTTTGTTTTCCACTCTGGCCAAACCAGCTGCCTCTCCACCTCTCTTTCTCCATACCACCTCTTCAACTAATTGGAGCCATGTTTTCATGCCAAAGCAGAAGAAAAATGCAGCCAGTGAGGGCTGAGAGGTTGTTGAGAAGGTAAAAAATGGGACTGGGAGAGGTCAGGGATGCAGCCAAAGAGGCAGAGAGGAGTGGGAAGGGAAGTTCCATGAGGTAGAGGAGATTTGCTGACCCAAACCAAGGCAGTTCAGACGTGGCAGAGAAGCTGTGAAAGGAAAGCACAGCCTGCAGTGAGCGAAGGGAGGAAGAATACTGGGCATTGGGATATTCAAATGAAGCACAGCAAAGCAAGGCAGGGAACATTAAATTTAGTTCTAATAGGTAGAAAAGGCTGCAGCATTTATTTGTCACATCCTTTCAGTACCTTGCTTATGAAATGTCACAATGCTGTTTCTCCCTCGTGAAAATTACTTTTAGACCCATAAAACACATGAGGAGAGAGATGCAAAATGAAAAGTAGCCCATAATGCAGATGGTGTCCCAAATTCATCCCTAGGACACCTGTATCACCTTCTGGGGAAGACCTCCACCAGAGTTCAGTGAGACCTGCATTTAGAATGCACATCAGTGTAATGCTGGGTTTTTGAGCCAGTAACTTCACACCAAGCCTGAAGCGGAAAAAAAGAAGTGCTTCTAGGTACAGATTCCAAATAAAGCAGAAAACAAGCATTAATATCATAGGCAATTTAGGGTAGAAATTTTATAAGATGTGAAATTCTGTCCCCGTTAGTGCAGAGTTAAATATAACTACAGTAGGCAAAATGAAGGAGAGTCATGTTTTGGGGCCGTGCTGTATTCTGAGCCTTCAGAATCAAATCCATGCAGTCTCCTGATTAAAACAACAGACTTCTGCAAGCGTTCAGACTTTGGAAGAAGAAACCACCTTCTATGCAGCCAGATTCTCAAGTGGTTGGATTTACTAAGTGCATAACTTCTCACTATTTATATTTTAAATCAAACATTTCTTGCTTCCTTCTACTCTGTACACATATGTAAGGATTAAAACAGTGGGGATTTGGATTCAAAGCAGCTATAAAACCCCTGCTGATTTATCCCACTGTGATACAGGGACTCCTGTCCTGAGCTACATGTAGAAGAGGCCAGGTAGACTCACCTGCAGGTGACACCCTCCAGATCCTTCTCATGCTTCCCTCTAAGTGAGGAAGCAGGAAGAACCAGGAATGATTCCAGATGGGCAAGGGCTACAGAAACCATGAGGAAGGTAACACAGGTACAGCCTTGCTGCAGGGACGTTTGTGTAGAGGGTGAACATTCCCAAAAGCTCTACCTCTGTTCTTTGGGTAGTTTGGGAAGATGAACCTTCAAAAGAGACCCATGTTCAGGAGCCACAGACCATCCAAAATCTATAAAGCAAAACTTAAGGTGAGCGAATGCTGTCTCATTCTCAAGATAAGGAGTTTAATGTTGTATTGAAAAATTAAAGTCTTTCCAGCACGAAGGCTGGTTGGAAGTGTTTCCGACCAGAGAGCAGGGCCACAGCACCAGTCAGACAACAGCTGCTCAGTCTCCCACTTTTCTCCCAGGTATATGAAAGCAGCAATGCTTCCTCAAAGTCATTGCACTTCCAAGGAATAATAAATCTGAGGGTCTCCCTATTTACCAGATGGATTTTTCTTTTTTAATCCTTGAGATGTCTCCGTTTCCAGTTTCCTCTCGGCATCCCACATAGTGAGGGGCTCTGCTTATGAGAACACTGCTGTTGATATTAGAGCTCATTACTCCAGAGCCCAAAGCTTTAAGGAAAACACTCATTATCACGAGACTTGAGATGAAGAAAATGAGCTCATACCCCAGAGATGTCCAGCTGGGAGATTCCGCTTTATGGAAACACTGCACAAATATCTCCAAATGACTTGGGCACCAACATGGCACCTCCCAACATTTAGTAGTAACATAATGGTCCCAATTTCCTTCTCTGGCACGGGAAGAGGAAGATCCTTTGCACGTTTCTCCCAACCAAGCAACAACCAGGTTACATCATGACTTTGGTGGCCGAAGCTTCTCACTTTCTTCCCTCCCCCACCCCAGGAACAATGGCTAACTGTTCTTTTTCCATCTATAAATTTGTCTGAGTTAACAGTTCCCAAGATCTGGCAGCAAGCTGGAGCTGGGAGTGAGCTGAGAGATAGGAGAGTGACAGTCTGAAATGAAACACAGAGCTGCTGGGCCTGCAGCCGTCAGACAGGAGCCTGGCTCCCTCCCTTAAAGATTAGCGAGACTCCTTCGCTGGAGCCCTCCGCATTCCCCAAAATCCTAGCAACAAAGTGCTGTCTCTCAGCCGCCAATGAATCATGTGAATTTAACCTTTCACCTGGCCATAAGGAGGTTAATATACCAAAATAGCCCTTTTTTTTTCCCCCCATTTATTGCCCATAATGGCAGTGGGGAGCACAGTGAAAACCCCGTGTAGCTGGAAAGGCTCTGGAAGTGGTTTGATATCAGACCTCTGCCAGGACCAGGCTGGCATGCCCAGCATCAGCCCACCAAGCTGGAGTTTGTACAGGGAAATAGTTTCCATTACACACTACAGAAGATTTTTGCCTCTCCTTGCCTGGCTGGTGCCTCTCTGTGCCCTCTGGCTTCAACCCCACAAGTATTCACACAAGGCGTCCCCCAGCGTGCCCACATGGCTGGATCCTGAGTCACCCACCGCTCCCACCCATGGCAAAACTCCTGGAGGACTTCCCAGGTGGGGTCAAACCCTCATCCCCTGCGAGATGCTGAGCCCTCCTAGGTCTGTGTATCCTCCTTGGGCTGGAAGTCCTTGTCCTTTGGGCTTGGGGCAAAGTTGGAGCCCTCAGAGATCCCTGCATAAAATAAACGTGGAGACCAAATAGTGATGTGGTCTATACCTCACAGGATACTCCCAGCAGCAGGAGCTGCAGCCCCGGCCTGTGCTCACTGGGCCTGCCATGTCAGCCTGAGGATTTCCTGACTGCTCTGCAACTTGGAGCTTCTGTTATATCCTCTTGGAAGGAAAATGAAGTTTAAACAATTTGGGTCCAAATCATGCAAGCAAAGGTCACTTTTAGGAGGCACAGGTCAAATTACCCATCTGAGGGGGGCACACATTGTAGTTGGCATTTTGTACCCTTTAAATATTGAAGGAGAAGGGTAGATTTGTGTAGCCATTTTTGGCTCATGAGAGGCTGCAAGAATGAGACTGAAGCACCCCAATACAAAGGATCTGTAGCGGATAGCAAGCAACACCATCTCTACAGGACACCTTTTATTTCCCATGCCAATGAAATCCTTGTGGGCTAAGGAAGAAAACAGGGTCTCAGAGCAAGAGGGGGAAAAAATCAAATACTTTCCCCCACATCTATCACAGCCCTCCTTCCTGAGAGCTACTGCCACATGCATATAACAGGAGATAAATATTTTTGGCAGACCCTGCTGTTTATTTAACCCTTTTGAGACACAGCCCTCTGGCATTCCCTCACTCTTCCAGGCACAAAACCCGTCTGTCCCTGCCTGGCTGGGCTGGGGCAGCTCAGTCCTTGCCCACAGCCTCTCGCTGGACAGGGCCTCCCTCAGCCCTGGCTGTGTCCATCACTTCTCTCCAGCTCTGCCTTTGGAACCAGCCTGGCCTCGACTGCAGGAGGTACCTGAGCTTGGTCCCTGGGCAGGGACCAATCCATCCCTTGGAGATTGGGTAGGAAAGGGCTGGGGGCAGGATGGAGGGATATGGAAAGGGAATGTGGGCTTGGGGATGTGTTGGCAATGGAGACCAGGGCAGGCAGGAGATACAGGCCCTGTTGGTCCCCTCCTGTCCCTCTCCCCCATTCACAGGCAGGGCAAGCAGCTCCCGGGAGCTTGCTGTGTCCTTGAACAGTTCTTCCTTCGTTTGAGAGCTGGGAGCAGAGCTGGGGAGCAGCCCGATGCCGCCCATGGGGGCGGAAGGGATGAACTATGCCATGGGTTTCCCTTTGCACCCAGTGGCTCGGGACGGGGGGATCGGAGGGGCCCGGTGCCGGCTGGGCAGGCGATCCAGGGCAGAGCCCGCTGCGGGCACCGCCTGCGCTCCATTCTAACGTCGGAGCTCACCCTCCCTGGCATCCCCGAGGCCAGGGGGCTGAGAGACGCCTCTGACCCCGGGGAAGGATGCTCTAGCCCGAGGGAGGCAGAGGAAGGAAAAGAGACATAATTAATTGTCAGCTCCCAGTGCACTGAAGGGAAAGGTAACCGTAGTTTACGTGCTTGGGGCGAGCCTTGCTGCCCTGCCCGGTACAGCAGGAACGGGAACGTTTCTGCCCTTCTCTCTCCACTTGGCTTTTCTTTTTTTTTTCCCCTTGGCTTTTCCTTGGGGGAGGGGGAGAGCTAAAAGCCCCCTCTGGGACGGCGCAGGACGCTCCCACGCGTCCGACCCGCGCAGGACTCACAAATCAGCCGGAGCAGGATTAGGGCCGAGGGGCCGGGGCGCCGGGCAGTCTGTCCCGGCCCGGGGGAGCCTCACCTGGAGGGGTCAGGGCTCCCTCGGGGCCGTGTCGAGCCGCACCGGCCCCTCTGGAACTCAGCTGGAGCCAAGCTGTGCCTGCGCGGTGCGGTGAGGGGGTGCGGGGAGCCTTTAGGAAGAGGTCGGTCCCTTCCTAACCCCAAAATAAGTGGTCGAATGCCCCGGGAAGAGAGGAACCGGGTCCGACTCAGCCCGTAAAACCGTGAGCCCGGCAAGGGCCGTGCACCGGGGTCAAAGCTCCCGGAGGGACGGCCAGAGTACCTCTCCCGAGAGGCCTTCCCGCCTGTCCCACCTCCAAACGGGGATGGAACACAGCGATCGGGGTTTCCGGGCATCGCCCTCACCGGTGCTGTGTTACGATTTTTGTATCTAATTGTCTCCGTGAGCTCGGCAGAGGTGTCCGGCCGCCACGTCGGGCTGCCCTCAGTAGGGCCCCCCACCCCGAGAGAGCCCCGAGAGAGCCCCGGGGTCGCCCCGGGGTCCCCGTGTCCCCCACTCCGGTGTGACTTCCCCGCGCTCAGTGCGAGGGCTGCGGAAGGGGCATCGCCGCTGCCACCGCTGCCACGCTGGCACCTTCCCTCCACTTCATATAAAGCATCGCCCACCGGGGCCTTCCTCACAGGACGACCCCCGGGCCTCCTGCCTGCCCCCTTTACCTCTCTCAGCCCAAAATCCTTCAAACACACGAAACCAGGGGGTCTGCCACGCCGTGGACGCCCCACGCAGTCCTCACGCGTGGATGACAGCAGCCCGGGCCGGTGCCCGGCGGGGACGGGAATGTGGGGCCGGTCCGGCTGCCGGTGCTCGAACCCTCGGTGTCGGAGCACCTGCCCCAGAGCTGCTGCGCTCCTGCGGGGCGCCGCTGGTGCGGCTGCGGGAGGAGCCGCTCCTTGGACCCGCCGCACCTCGCCGCGGCCTCGGTGGGGCGAGACCCCGGCAGCTCCGACACCACCGGAGGAGAAAATGCGTTGAAAAACTAGTTTAAAAAAATTAAACAGAAAAACCCAAGAGCTGAGTGGATGTGACCACAGACACGCCACAGGTCCGCGGGCAGGTTTTCGCGCACGGCGGTTTCCTCCGCCGTGAACACGCTCACCGGGTACATCCCTCTGGATTTAGCAGCGCCTCGTTTATTTCAACGTTTTCACATTTATTTGAATTCCAGAAGCGATCGGAGAAGGCAGTTCGTACGCATTAAAAAAAAAATTGCAGTTAAATAAATTATGAAAACTGGAAACCCACGCGAAACGAAACGAAGGAAGCTCCAGCGGTGGCTCAGTCAGAGCAACGAAGGGTTTGGGACTGATTTTCTGTAGGGACGGTTTTATCCTTGCTGCCGCGGGGCTGGAGCTTCCTCAGATTTTTATATTCTTTTTCTATAGCTTTTTCACATTAAAAAAAAATCCTGCCTTTTTAAAAATATCCTTTCCCCTCCCCTTATTTTTCTCCCTATTTTTGGTTTTGGTTTTTTGGTGGGTTTTTTGAGTTTGGTTTTTTTTGTTGTTTTTCTTTGTTTGTTTGGGGGGGAATTAGTTGTTTTGGTTTTGTTTTCTTCTTTTGCTCCGCGGGCACAGAGACACAGGCTACCCTGCGAGCCGCAAACGGCCGCTTTCGCGAGCAAATAAATACATCTCCAGCCAGTTGCGTTGCATTATTCCGAGGGAAATAGCTGGCATTCCTGCACCAGTTTGTTTTGGAGCTGAAATTTCCCACCCTTCCCGCAGCGCTGCTCCCTGCGGAGGCGAGGCTGGACGGGCTCCCCCGGGCGCCGGGACCGCACGGGCGGGCAGCGCCGGGCTGCGTTACCGGAGGGCTCCCGGGGCCGAGCAGGGCCCGATCCAGTGGGTAGAGGCCTGCGGGTGACAAAATTCTGTCCGCCCGAGGATGGAGCGAGCAGCGGGCGAGATTCGCTGAGGGTTTTTCCTCCTTCCTCCGGGGAGGAGAGAGAGGCACAGCGACTTCGCGCAAAAGCTCAATAATTCCCGGGGACAAATCCCGGTAACGATGGAATTACCCCTCGCTGGCCGGTACCGGAGGAGAGTTAAATCGGCTGAATTACCCGGGGTAAGGGGGCTGCTGAGACTAAGAGCTCCTTCCCCTCTGAAGTCCCTTCCCGGCTCGCACCGACGGGGAACAACTGGGAAAGGTTTTTTTGTCCCCGTCGCAAGGCCAGAGAGACTCGACCGGGGGACTGCAGGGAGGAGGACCCTTCCTCTGCTGCTTCCCCCGGGGAAGAGCAGAGCACCTGGAAGCGGGGCAGCCCCGACGGGACGGTGAGGGGCCGGAGATCAGCTCTCCGAACGTGGCAAAGCCGCGCTGAGCCTGGGCATGGCCGGAACGGGCAGGCTGCGAGCATCGTCGCATCCTCGGCGGGCCCGTGGGCCGCTTGAGAAAGTCAGGGCGGGCCGGGGGCAGGCTGAGACGCCCCTTCCCCGTAAGGATGGGGTTTATGCCAAAACAGAACCGGAGCGCTCGCTCGGAGCAGAAAACCACGCGCTCTCATCCTCGGCTACGAGATCGCCGCCGGGAAGTTTTCGGTGTGTTCCCCAGCGTCTCCCGGGGGCCTGGGGCGGGGGGGCATCACCTCCAAACGGGGTGCGGGACCGAACCCTAGAAACGCCGTGGGGCCCGCAAAGGAGGGAGCCACCCCCCCAGCCCTCCCCGGGGGCGGGCGGACACCTCCAGCCTGGCTGCGGGGGCGGCCGGCGGGCCCGGGG
>VWPU01022424.1:0-29032 GCA_013398955.1 Callaeas wilsoni | reverse complement strand
GGGGCGGGGGGGGGACACACCTGCAGCCCCTACGGGGGGCACCGGGACCCCCACGGAGACATCCCGACCCCCACGGGGACACCTGCACTCCCACGGAGACACCGGCACCCTCACGGGGACACGGGGGTACCGGGGACCCACGGTGGCACCGGCACTCAGGCATCCCCACGGGGGGCAGCCCGTGCTCCGCGCCTCCCGCCCCAAGTTCGGTGTCCCCCGTTCCTCCCCTCTCCCGGGGCTCAAACCTCCGCAGAGCTGCTCGGTGGCGGCTGCCGGGGCGGGGGTCGCCAGGTTCGGGTCCACCCGAGAGGCGAGCAGAGGGGTCGAGCTCTGGGCGCATGGGGCGGCGCGGGGAGTGAGCTGCGAGCACGGTCCTGCCGCGAGGGAAACCGGCGAGGTCCCGCCGCCGTGCGAGGCAGCCGATCCTTGCCCCGAAGGGTTTCTGGTCCGGGCTGTAATTATCGTTACTGCTAATTACCCCGCACCTGCGGGGAGGGCCCCCGAGCGAGACCCCGGCACACCCCGAGCAGCACGAAATGGTGTGGGAAGGGAGGGAGCAGGCAAAGCTGCGGCCTCAGACCCTCCCAGGTGCGTGTGCAGTGACACGCGGGTGTGTGTACAGACACAGACACGCAGGGTGAGTATGCGTGTGCGCACACAAAGGCATGGACACACACGTGCTTGCACACTCGGATGTGTGTGGGACATACCCAACCGTGTGCGCAGGAGGATTCACGCACATACACAAACCTGCGGAGCCCAAACACAGCCACAAGGACACAACAGAGGCACACACGGATGGATGCACATATAGGTACATACACACACCGGTACACACGTGCACGCTCATGCACACATACACCCTGCCTTGCACACCAACACGCACGCCCACGTGCCAGCACAGCTCTCCCAGCCCTTTATGGGGTTGAGCTGGGAGGCCAGACCCTGCTGCACGTCCACAGGCATTTAGGGAGCAGAAGGACTGCCCTCTTCTTCCTCTTCTCGGGGGGCAGCAATCCTGGAGAGCATGGATGAACTCCAACCCTGCCAGCCCGACTGGGGGGAGCTGGATTTCTCTGTCCTCCCCGTCCCTCCCTCTGTCCCTCCTCCCTGTGTCCCCCAGCCTGGTGCGGTGGCGGTTCCCAGGGTGGGCACGGCGCTGGGGTCGCCCCCTCCATTCAGGGCTCGGCGGAGGGCCCGGTGCTGCCCGGTTCCCACCGCGGCTCTCAAAGCTGCTAATTAGCCCCCATCTGGCGGCAGTGGCCGGGCCGCGGCGGGAGGCCGGGGACATTGTGCACAGGAATGTCTTTCAGGGCCGCCGGCCGGCCGCCGCCACCGCCAGCTGCGCCGCCAACAATGCCAGGACGAGCCGGACCCCGCGCCCCTGCCACCGGCCACCCCGGGCGGCATGGGGACGGGCACGGATTTCGTGGCCGTGGTGGGTGTCGTGGCACACATGGCACAGCCGCCCTGGCACAGCCTCTCCAGTTGCCCCAGCCCATGGGATGCCCCCGAGAACAGGACACTCTCACCCCATCCCTCTGCATGTTGGGGCGCTGGGGATGGGCTGCTGGGGTCGGGGCGGCCAATGTGGCACCAGGACACTGCCTTGGCCACAGCTGGCCGCGGGGTCCCGGCCTGGCACGGCGTGCCGGCCGGCGCAGCAGTGTTGTCCGGCAGAACACAGAGCTTCATTTCCATCTCAATTCTGGGAACGGGGCGCGAGGCGCGGTAACAGCAGCCTCGGCCATATGGTGCTGGCGGGGCTCAGCCCGGCCGGGGGGGCAGCCGGGGGGCGGCTGCTTTGCGCTGAGCAGGGGTTGCCCGGCAGCCGAGCACATCAAAGCCCCCGGCCACCCCCGCCCCGCCGGGACCACACAGGGCACGGCCGCGCCAGGCCGCCGAGGGGCCAGGGGCTGCCTGCGCTGTTGTGATCGGGGGAAACGGGGTACAGCCGGCACCCTAGAACCGGCAGCACCCAGCCCCGCACTCCGGTATGCATGCCTGGAAGGCAACACGGACACCGCAGGTCAGGCTGGGCCCCCACCAGTGTTTAGGACCCCCGAATCAGGGCTGCTCCTGCCTTGGCTGGGGTTGGGCTCCATCCAGATCCCCTCTCCCGGTGCCATCCGCAGGTCAGCCCTGAGGCTGCACAGAGCCTCCACCCCCCCCCCCCCCATGTCCGCATGACAGTGCTGAGCCAGGGTTGCAGATGTGCCGGGGCCGCCGGCACAGCTGGAGCAGAGCCGAGGCCTGAGAAAGCCCCTGCGCATTCCCCTCCCGCCTTCTCCCTTCCCGTTCCCAGCTTCCATCCGCTGCAGCCCAGACCAGCTGGAGCCAGGCAGCCCTTCCTGGGATTTATTCCAGCTTCCTGCCCCTCCTCGCCGGCCGGCCGGGGCTGGGGCTGCATTGGGCTGCTTCCTCTCCCTACTCACAGCCGCCGGCCGGGCGCCACTGCCAGTACCCATCATCGCACGGGACCCCGGCTCTCACCACCAGCACTCACCACTCCATGGGACCCCAGCGCTCAGCACCAGCACCCACCATCACAGCAAAGTGCCCCCCACCCTGCCTGGTGGAGCATGAGGTGCAACTGCAGCACCCATCACCCATCATCACCCAGCTGCAGGCCCCACAGGGCTCTAGAGACAAGCAGCCCTGGTGTATCCCCCCTCACCCCAGGACCAGCAACCCTCAAACATGAAACCACCCTCCCCTTGGCTGGCATTTGCATCCTGTGCACCCCCAGCTCAGCCCATATCACCCCACTTCAATTCCTGGTGGGAGCTTGGCACAAGGGGTGTGTGCCCAGGAGCTCCCCTGGCCAACGGGCATCTACACCACTGCCCTGAGCTGCCATGGGCGAGTGGGTGGGTGAGGATCATCCCAAACCGCATATCTGCTGGCAGCAGAACAGGCAGCTTCGGCCCCTGCCCTAGCTGGGTGCAGTTAAGTGGACGGAGGCTTCCTGCCGGAGTCGGCACATCCATGTTTCCGCAGCCCCCACCGAGCCGGAGGGACCCTGCAGAGAGGGGAAGGTGGCCCAGCAGCGGTCCAGACACAGTGGAGCCGTGTGGCCTCGGCCCTGCCGGGACCGGAGGTGCCACAGGCCCAGGTGCAGCAGGCGAGCGAACCGGGGACCGCTGAAGCGTCGGCTCCACTGGTGGCTCCTTGCACGGCCCAACACACTTCCTTCCTCCTGGCCGGCCCCGGCTCATCGGCCAGGCAGGGTGAGGGGTGACCCTGCTCTCCCCTTCCCAGGCCTTCCGCTCCCTGCCGCCCTGGGAAAGCTCCCGGCCACGCTTCCACCACACCTACAGCAGGCATGAGCTGCTCTGAGCTCCGCAGGGCAGCAGGAGGGTGATGCTGGCACAGGGGGTACCCTGTGCACCCCCCAGCCTGCTCCTGCACTCCTGGGGCCTCTGGAGGCTGCTTGGGGATGCAGCTCCCACCAGCTGAAGCCAGGGAGGATGCAGAGCCTCCCGGGATGTGGTGCCAGCTCCACACCAAGGGACACACCAGGCTGGGGAGTGGGGTCCTGACTCAGGGTAGGGTCCTGCACCCCACGGCAGAGCCAGAGTCCTTTTCCACAGAACACTGGAGGCTGGTGAAATCACATCTGGAGTCTAGACTCAGTGACTCGGTGGGCTGGGCCTGGCGGCCGCGCTGTACCCAGACCCTGCTGCACACTGTTTGCTTAGCTGGAGGTATTTAATTGGAATTAAAGTGGCCCCTCTTGTTTTTGCGGACAGGGCTGTTGGAAAAGGAGCTGTAAGTCATAGAAAACATCTGTAGGAGCCTGCGAAGGGTCATTAGATGGCAGAACGCGAGGCGCCACTTTTAGTGCTCACAGCCGGCACAGGGAATAATGGTTCAATACGGCTTTTGTGGAGGAGCTGCCAAGCCAGCAAACACTTTCTATTTATTCTGGCAGTGGGCATGGCCGAAGGGATGCAGGATCCTCCACATGTGGGCCCCCACGAGGGGTAGGGAGGACACTGCCAGTGCTGCAGGACACAGGGCAGCTGGTCCCAGTGGAAGCCGAGGTGGATGCTGAAGCTGCCCCTGCCTGCAGCCCCTCCAGCCTCCATGCCTGCACCAACATCCTCTGCCCATCCCAGCCCCAAGGGGTGCAGGATGGTGCCTGGCTCCCTGCAAGGAAGGGGGACAATCCATGCTGTCCTCACCCTGCTCCAGTGCTGGGTTTGGGGTCACCCACCCTGACCCCTCCCATTCCCGCTTCCCCAGGCCACGGAGGGTTAGCCTCAGCTCACTGAGCACCCCAGCAGCTGAGGCAGAGCATGTCCCCACCCTGTGGGATTCCTGCATCGCGATTCCTGCTCAGCCACCCTTCTCTGGGGCCAGATCCCAGCTCAAACCCACACAGGGCTCAGTGACTGCGGCCCTAAATCTGGGTATCGCAGAGCAGAGGCCAGGCTGGGGGAAGGCCCAGAGCCAGAGAAGTGGGAGGGGGAAGGGGACGGTCACTTGGTCACTTGGAAACAGCCAGACAATGGCCACCGGCCCCACTGGGAGAAGGCGGGTGAGCTGGATGCCAATCCCGGTGCCGCCTGGGCGGCTGAGCAGGGGCATGGCCACACCAGCACTCCTTCCTTCAATATGGTTTAATATGAGAGAAAGCAAATGCACAATACAAAATTTAAAAACCGGCATACATCGATACCCCACCTGGGTGGCTGCTCCGACACACACAACACGATGCTCTTGCACAATTGTTTCGTCGTCTGTCACTTGCAGAGGGTCTTGAAGGGCCCCAGCCCAGCAGCGCCAGGCATGGCCCACGGGCAAGGTCACTTCTCCTTCTTGGAGGCTTCTGTTGGCTCTTCTTTGGAAGCCCCTGGCGCCTCCTTGGGGGTTGAACTCTCCTCATAGCTGGGGACAAGAAGGACATGAGTGGGGCCAGCTCCTCCCTGGGGCAGAGCCCCGTGCCACGTGGGGACAGTCCAGCCTGTGGCCTTGGGGTCTGCCCCGGTGCTGTTGAGGACAAGGTGGGCTCCAGCCATCGGCCCCCAGCACAGGAAGCCCCATGGGGCAGAGCCCAGGCAGGGAGATGAGGGATGCATCCCCCCGGACATCTCCAAGGATAGGGTGGACCCAGCCAGGGACCAGCTCTGTGCCTGGGGGTCTGTCCTCGTTCCCAAGAGCACTATTGGATATCCTGGATAGTACATGCTTTCCTTGGCTGAGCACTGGTGCCGGCAGGGCTGGTTAACAGGGGAACTGCAGCAAGACCAACAGCAGTGTTCCCTCCCAGGGTCTCACTCCTCTGGCTGCAAACGCCCTCCAGCAGCGGCTCCAGGGCTTTGGCTAAGGAAAGAGGAATACTGCTCCAAGCAGAAAGGACAAGGGCTGGCATGTCAAATTCTCTCGCCCTTCCCAGTCTCCTCTCTCAGAATGGGAGAGAAGCCGGCCCACAGCAGCGCAGCAACAGCTCCAGTCTCTGCCCATGGAATGAGGAGAACTGGAAACAGGGAAAACTTGGACCAGGGAGAGCCAGGACCTGCCCCTACCTGGCCAGAGCGACAGACAAGGGGCCCCGGCGGCAGTGGCTACATGGCACTAGGGCTCTGCTGCCGGCGTCGACGGGGACAGGACAGTTTCTGCTGCATGGAATCAGCCAGGCTGGCCGGAGAGCCAGACACCGTGGGGAAGTGGGTAAGTCTTGGTGTGTGAGGCAAGATTTCAGCAGAGGATTCATAGCTGCAGGAGAGAGAGGAAGCAGGAAGGGAAAGACAAGGACAGAAAGGAGGGGGGGGAGAGAGAGAGAGAAAAAGCAGAAGAGTTTTGGAGTGAGAGCACTGAGAACGCACCACCCTGTGCAGGAAGCCTGGCATCCCCCTTCACCTGCTGGCACCCGCTGGCCTCTCCTTGCCTGCAGACTCCAGGACAGGGCTGCAGCACGGAAAAGCGAGCACTGAAACTTGGGGATGAGGCAGCTCCCACTGGCATGAGCAGAGCCAGGCAACCAGAACCTAGGGAGAGCAAGCCTGGGCAGTGGGGAGGTGGCAGTGGAGCAGCCCAGGGGCTGGGCAGGTGACAGAGAGATGCAGCAGACCCTGTCCTGCCGCTTGAGGACAGCGTGCCCACAGCAGGTGTGAGGGGCACGATGGGTTCCCACTGCTGAGGGAGGCAGAGTGAAGCTTCCTGCCTAGCCTAGGGAGGATTGGCAAGGCTGAGAGCCGTGGAGCTGATCCCAATGTCACCCACCTCTGCTCTACCAGCACCCCTTCCCTAGGCCTGCAGCACAGATCTGCTCACTGCCACCCTGCCTGCAGACCCTCAGTGCTGTGAGACACCATGTGCAGGCAGAGACCACAGGAACTGCCAGCTCCAGGGAGGATCAGGGAGAACCAAAGCAGCACAGCGGAGCTACACCTGGTGGGATTCCTGCGGTGGGAGCCACTGCCCTCCAGGCATCGGTCCCTCTGAATCCCACTTCCTCTGCCTGCAACTGGAGCCACTTCAAGGGAGGTCTGGCCCCCAGGGGCTGTGAAGTTTGCAACCCTCCAGCATCCTGCCCTTGCCCTGGCAACACTTTGCTGCTGGAGCAGCTTGTGCTACTTCTCTGGGGGCGACACTAGCCCCTGGCTGCCAGGCTCCCTGTGCTCCTTGCTGCCCAGCAGGCCCAGCCTCACAGCTCATCTCTCCCCAGTTTCCTGGCAGGAGGTGCTGCTGCTGTCAGCTGGTGAGTCACGGCACTGGGGAAAGCGGCTGCAGGATCCCAGGTGCACAGGAAGGACGATCCCAGGACACTCAGCGCCTGCAGCAGCGATTGTCAGAAGCAAACATCAAAGGAGGGGCAGGTGCGGCAGGGCTGGGGACGGCCCAGCTGAGAGCCGCTGGGAACATGCATACCTGCATCTCCCAGGGGAGGGGAGGGAGGAGGGAGGACAGCTGGCTTCCCGTTGAGCAGGCTGGGAGCTCAGGAAGGCTCCCTGGGGTGGGGCACTGGGGAGGCTGGAGGGTACACAGCCCTGCTTTAGGATGTTCCCTATCCTCCTCTGCATCAACCATCGTCACTGTGCTGAGCTACCACAAAGTCTCAAGCACGACGGAGAAACAGCTCCCAGGCAGGAGGCCAGAGCTGCCCACCAACAGCCTGGACAGGCTTTGAGAACAGCTGGAGCACAACAGCGCAGTCCCCCTCGCTCTGTACCCACAGTCTCTGGGGCAGGGAGATTGCTGCAAACCATGAGACTTTGCCTAAGTGGGGAGGTTGGGATGTGCTCGAACCAGCTTTGGCTGCTCTCACAGCCGGCTCCGGCTCCATTTTTCCCCACCCACGGGCCCTGGGACACAATGACCAAGTATCTCCACACCAGGTGCGCAGTCCCACCCTCCCCTGCCTGCCAGTGCATGGGAAGAGTCTGTCACTGGGGTGTAAAGCAATACCAGGTGCTGCCTGCTGGTATCACACCACAGCTCCCACCCAGCTCCCGAGAGGCGGCTGGAGCCAGGCCCGGCGTGTACAAACACAGACCGGCTCCCTCCACCCACGCACGTGCCGGCGCACACCCAGAGCATGCCCAGATGAACCCGTCCCTCCAGCTGTGCCCAGGCGTGGGAACATCTGCACGCTTCATGTGCTCCAGCGCCGCCGGCAAAACAGCTCCATCGCCAGCTGAGGCTCACCTGAACATTTCGGTTACTTCTCCCTTTGCCAAGGCCACGAGAAGCGGGAATCCAATGCAGGCGGGGACCAGGTACAGCAGCGCAGGCTGTGGGGAAGAAAAACAACTGTTAAACCAAACCACAATCACCCCTAGGGAAGAGTGCAAGGCAAGCCCATGGCCTTGTCCCCTCTGCACCCACAGTATCTATCACACAGCTGCACAGAGGGTTAACACCCCAAAAAGCAGCTTCAAGAGCTAAGTTAGAGCTGCAGCAGCATGAAGCTAGATTGGATATTAGAAGGAATTCTTCCCTGTGAGGGTGGTGAGATCCTGGCACAAGCTGCCCAGAGAAGCTGTGAATATTCAGTCCCTGGAAGTGTTCAAGGCCAGGTTGGACAGGGCGTGGAGCAGACTGGTCTAGTGGTTGGTGTCTCTGCCTGTGGCAGGGGAGTTGAAACAAGATGGTCTCTGAGGTCCCTTCCCAAACCATTCTGGGATTCTGTGAAAATCCTCACTGTGAGGTCCCAGTGGGCCATGAACACACCGAGGGCCCCCGTGCAGACCACAGTGTATGGGGCCCCAGAGCCCCCTGCAGCACAGCCAGTGGGTGCTCAGGGCAGCCTGGCTGCAGAGAGCTAAAAAACACAGGGCCCCTGGCTGAGGGGCTGTTCTTGGAAAAAAGGGGCCTTGCCCCAAACAGGCCTCTGCTCCAGCTGGGCACAGGAGCTTTGGGCAGAGAAAGGTACAGGCAGGCACCAGAAAATCAAAGCCAAGAGAAGGAATAAATCTACTTTTTCCTGGCAGGATGCAGGAACTTTGTGGCCAAGCTGGCGTGAGCCACTTGGATGGGTATCCACAGGAGGCAGCAGGGTGGAGCTCACCTGGGCATGCTTGAAGATGTGCATGATGAATATGGTGAGGCCCAGCCCAAAGATGTAGGCCACAAAGCTGGTGTAGAAATACGTGTGCGTGTTCTTCTTCAGGCTGTAGGGAAAGGGAAGAGCTCAGTGACTTCGTGTCTGGAATGCCAGTGGCTGAAATGGAATTGGCCTGGTACTCTTAGCCATCTCCCACCGCAGTGGAGAGTGGGGAGCGATGCTCTGCCTGTGCAGTCCCTGGTGTTGGGGGAGCAGTGTGGGACTGAAGGCAGTGATACCCAGGTGAGAGGCTGGAGAAGGGGTCGAGGCAAGTGATCCTGCTGCTGGATGGCAAGTGGGAAGGGAGGAATTGGGGCTGGGACCCAGGGAAAAGGTCCCATTGTCTTGGTGGAGATGGGCCTGTCCCTGGCTCTCAGCAGTAGCTATTTTATCACAGGGCAGGTTACGGGAACTGGGATTCCCAGCAGGTGCAGGCAGGATGTGGGTGGTAACACCTGGAAGAGCTGGCACAGACCAGAGGGTCTGTGCAAGAGCAGTGGGAGTGGGGCCACACCACCGCAGTCACAGAGCACCCTGTTCCCTGGAGCCTTTCGGTGTCAGGCAACTGCTGCAGCCCGGCTGTAGGTGCAGCTTCCCTGCGTGGGAAGGAGCTGCTTCCTCCAACGTCAGAGGCAACCTGAAGGCAGCCAGCCCTGCCAGGCACCGATTTGCATCCACGCGAGCACATCCACACCCAGGTGCCAGCAGCCCCGGCTCTTTCCCACGCTGTCACTGCTTTCTCTCACTGCCCTCCACTCCTTGGTTCCAGGGAGCTGGTGAGGCTCTGTGGGGTTGCTACATGCTGCTGCCCTGATCCCCATCCCTATGCTGCCTGCCCTACCTACACTTGAACTCAAACCACTCGCCCCCAGTACTCAGCACATACCCACAGAGTCAGCCCCCTCTTCCAAGAGTTTTTCCTTACACCCCCCCTGGTCCTGGGTCCCCACATCCACTCCAAAAGGAAGCATATGACTGCGCTCCTGGCTCCCCCTTCCCTTTTTTCCTCTACAAAAGCAGCTCAAATATGCTGCAAGATCCAACCTGCCAGAGACCCTTCCCTGCCGCCTGCTCACCTGATATCAAACCGCAGCAGCAAGGCAATGAAGATTCCTGCAGCGAGAAGGAAACAATGAGGGGCTGGAAGTGGCAGAGGAGAGACAGCGAGGGGCCAGAGGAGCCAGGAACGGACAGCGAGGGGCTGGTGGGGCAGCGCAGGACCCGCGGCGCTCCAGCGCCGGTGCCGTGCCCAGGGCGACAGTGCCCTCTCGTGGCACGCGGCACCGGGACAGCGCCCGGACCGCGGGGACACTCCCAACCCATCGGGAGGGCCTGGCCGAGGGCAGAGCCAGGCACCTGCTCAGCACCCTGCAGCCCTCTCAGAGGAGATCCCAGTCCCGCCCCCCCTCTTCTCTCCTCACCCGGAATGACAATGTCTCCCAGTCCCAGCATGGCAAAGTTGTCGGCGTCCAGCCCCTTCTCCAGCAGGTCCTGAGGGAAAACCACTGCGAGAAGCAGAGCGAGGCACAGTGAGGGGGAGCATCCCCACTGAACAGACCCCAGCCCCGCTGGGCCTGGCAAACAGGGACCAGAGCAGGGCAAGGGATCTGTCCCTGCCCTCGGCCCCCTCCTTCCCTGTAGCTCCCCTTGTTCTTTCTGGGACAATTCCAAGGTAAGAAACCAAAGGGTCCCAGAACCCAAACTACAGCAGTACCAGTTTGCCCCTCCTGCTGTTTTGGAGCTCTGTGGTTTTACTTTTTTTGGTGGTGTTTATTTGGTTTGGACTGTTTTTACAAGCAGGTGAAATTGCACACTCCAAAGGTGCAGAGTGACTCAGACAGACCAGGGCTCTGCAAACCATCCCTCTCCAGAGACCTGCCTTGGCTTGAGCCTGGCCAACAACAGGGAGGAGGGCTCACTAGCAGGGAGTGTTCCTGCACACATCCCAGCCCGAGCCATCTCCAGAGGTGGAGGGTGAACGGGGCAGGGCCTGCAGCAGAACAGACCCCAGCACACAGGGAAGATGTACTCACGTTTTATTGGGGCCTCAAACGATTTGGCCACTGTAACCATCACGTTGGTGCCAAAGACCTAGAACAGAGGAGCCCGAGGTGACCACAGCTGCACAGGAACACGCACATGCTCAGCTACAGCCTCACCCCAGGGACAGGAGTGGCCTCAGTGGCAGAAAACAGCCAAAAACCTGCCAAAATGTGGGTGCAGGAGCCCTGCAAGCAAGCCCACATGGGCAAGGAGGCATACAGCGGCACTGGAGGAGGTGGCTGCTTCACAGCTGTCCTGCTCTCGAAGCAGCATGGGGACAGCACTCACATGGCAGAGCTGCTGCCCACCACCCAGCCCTGCACCTCAGTTCAGCTTTAATCAGTCAGCTCCATGGAAAGTCCAATTGGAGGGCAGGAGCTCCCAATGGAGTGTTCCAGCCTGGGAGCTTCCAGTGGGGACAGGGGCAAGTGTGAGATCGGCTGCAGTTTGCTCTGAGGTCATTTACTTGCACGGCCCTATCAGCTGTAAACACTGGCACCGTTTGGGGGGTGGACTGTAAACACTGAGGACAGCCACCCTGATCTCTGCTCCTTTCCATCTCCAAGCCTCCAGTCCAGCAGGCACAAAAAACAGGTGCTGGTTAGCACTGGGTGAGCAAGATCCTAAAGCCTTGGATTAAAGGACTTAAAGCATCAGATTAACTCCCATAAGGTGAAGCAAGTTCTGAGCACTGCCATGGAGTGACAGGACTCAACACTGGGATCAGGGAAAAGCATCACATGCAAATTTACCCCCAAGACTATGTGGGGGCAATAGCATCAACCCACTGAGATCTCCTTCCTCCTTGAAACCCTCCTGGGATCTCACAGTGATTAAATCTGTGCCAAGATCCAAGTGACCAGCTCCTGCAGAGGGGCACAGCAAGAGGGCCTCCACTTGAAGGCAGCCCTTCCATAAGTCTCCAGCAATGCTCTGATCCATGGGGAAGCCGAGGTGGGAGACAGCCAGCAAGTGGAGAGCAGAGGGGTGCACTCACCATCTCCAAAGCATTGGGAAGACACTTGCACACTAAGCAGGGCCTGGGGCACCAGGTGTGCTAAGGCAGAAGGCTGAGTCCTCCCCAGCTGAGAGCTGTGGAGGAAGTGGCCCACAGGGTAAAAAACCACAGAGCCCAGACTGTTAACGAGCCTAGGAAACAGGGGCAGCACTGGCCAAGTACAAAACAACCCACGGTAGCCAGGCGTAAATATGTAGGGATTACACAGGCAGCTGCAGAGCTGCTGGACAGACCTCAATGTATACAAGGCTCTCAGACATTTGGAACCATGGTGATTCAGAAGGTGGAGGCAGCAGGAAGGACGGGGGAATACGGACATTACAAGGAGAAACATTCTCCCATGCACGGAGCAGAGCACACGACTGCATTCCTGCCTTCCCCTCCCCCCTTTCCTCTACAAATGCAGCTCAAATACACTGCAACAAATAAGGAAAACCTCAAAATGAAAAAGTCAAGGTGCAGCACTGGCTGAGGAAAAGGGACCGGAGGCATTCCAGGGTCTGGTCCTCTGTGCAAGAGAACAGAAGGACACTAACGAAACCAGCAGATGACAGAGCCAAGGCACAGCTCATACAAGCAGCCTCAGTGTGCCCCAGAGCAGCCTCCAGCCCACCCAAAAGCTGTCAGGCATTGGGAAGAGCATAGTGGGGAATACAGGACCGGATATGACACACACTGAGCACCCCACAATAGCCCTGATGAGGTCCCTGCCAGCCCTGGGCTCTCTGAGTGAGAGAATAAAAGAAAACACACTTGATGAGCCACATTCTGCCACTGTGGATTCTGTCATCAACCCTGCCACACCCCTCGGGGCTGAGAAAGTGAAAATTCTGACTGCAAGTGTGTGTCCAGCCAGCGTGGTGCCTCCAGAATGGCAGAATGCCAGGCACGTGCTTCCGCCAATGGCCTGCAGAACGCTCCTGCTTACCCAGAACACATCGTAGATGAAGAGGCCCCCAAGCAAGATGCAGCCAGTGCTGACGTTGTTCAGGTGCAGCAGCTCCACCCCGTTGAGTGAGAATGCCAGCCCGAAGAGGTTGTTGGCAATCCAGTGCTGAGAAGGACAGGAAAAGGAGATCTGGGTGCCGCTGCACATGGAGCCCCCACCTTGCATGTAGATGAGTCCGTGTCTGATCCAGCCCAGCCCCTAGCTGTGCCTCACTTACCTTTCTCAGCAGGTACCAGACCCCCACAACACTGCTCAAGGCCAGGCACACGAGATCCTTGGTGTCAAACTCATAATTCACTATTTCTGCAAGAAAACAGAGAAGTCAGATTTGGGGCAGGCCAGGCAGCTCCTCTTCCCGCGCAGGGCTGAGATGAGTGATTCCACAGCTGGGGAGCCCAGAGCTTAGTGCTCGTGTCCCAAACAAGGGGACTCTACCCATGGTGCACACGTGCAAACTGCCTGGGAATGAGCAGTGGGCCCTGGAAAGCTCAGACCTTCTCCTTCAGCCAGACTCTGCACATGGACAGCATCCACAGTCCTGCTGTCAACAAGGAAATTGGATTCAGGCACTGCCTAAGGCAGGGAGAAACAAATCTTCTCCCTCTTCCTGTGCCAGTTAACTCCTGGTGGTATCTGGTGAAATACTCCCTAGCCAGTAAAGCTACTACAGGGCAGGATACTTATCAAAGCATCTTCTGCCAGTGCAACAATCTGGCCCAGGTAAGGCAGCACAAACCAGTCAGACCTACGCTTTCCAAGGGGCTTAAATAAAGGCCGTGCATTTAACAACAGCCATAGCTCCATCCCTACAGCACTCTGGGAGGTGTTTCTGGGGTCTCCCTGCCAGCCAGAGGCAGCACAGAGGCAGAGTGCCAGCCCAGCTCTGCAGGGACACACGGGGCTCACACTGGCTATGGAAGCTCAGCGGGGAGCAAGAGGCGAGTCTTTGAGAAGGTTGTTTCAATGGGCTGAGAGTCATAAGACCAAAAAAGAAAAAAAAAGAAAAAAAAAAGGAACAGTAAAGGCAGAAAACGTTTGGGCTCCCCTGCAAGACCGGCGAGCCAACGTACCCTCCTTGCTCTCCCCGGAGCCCTGGGTGAAGAGGAGCTGGTACTGTTTGTTGGGGAAATTTGCAGGGAAGAATCTGTTCATCATGGGGCTGAAACGAGAGGTGTAGAGAAGGGCAGTTCGACAGACACCCTGCAATATGTGCTGCTCAGCACCTTTGCGTTTGAGGGGGCCCCATACCCCCTCCCAAGATGGGGATACACCAGGGTCTGCTCCACCAGGGGCTGGCAGGAGCCACAGCAACTCATCCTGCACAGAGATCTGATCTCACTGTATGTCACAGTCCCCCAAATACTCCAGGGCAAGAAAATAGAGCATCACCCACAAGAAAGGAGGACCCACACCAGACCCCAGCAAATGTCCTATGGCCCCCCCCAGCAACCCTCTGGGTATCCAGCACTGGCTGGGCCACCACTGACTGGCTCTTCTGCAAAGCCAGGAGCAGAGCAAAGCCCCTGCCCAGCACCAGTCTAGGGAAAGCATCTGGTCCCCAAAGCCCCAGAGCTCAGGAAACAGGAAACCAGTTTGACTTTTTCAGTTACTGAAACAGCCTGAGCTTTCAACACCTCGTGCCATGCATCGCCATGAGAGGCCAGGGATGTTACCATAAGCTCCAGCTGCCTGTGTCACCCATCCCAATAAGGGTGCTGAAGAGCTCTCTCCTCCATAGGGCAGCAAGGATTGTGCCAAGACGGGTTTAAGTTTGGTATCAGGAAAAGGTTCTGCACCCAGAGGGTGGCTGGGCACTGTTACAGACTCCCCAGGGAAGTGGTCATGGCCCCGAGCCTGCCAGATTTCAAGAACTGTTTGGAAAACATTCTCAGGAACACGGTGGGATTTTTGGAGTTGTCCTGTGGAGGGTCAGAAGTTGGACTCGATCCTTGTGGGTCCCTTCCAGCTCAGGATATTGATTCTGTGATTCTGAGCCCTAGAAGCTCCTTAGGGTGAGTTGGCCTTGTCTCATGACGGTGTCCACTCACACCTCCACAAGCTCTCCCGGTGATGCTGTACGGGGTGCTGGCTTCCCAGGACCCCCAGGGCTTTGGTTCCCACCACCAAGGGACAACACCCTAAGAGGTTGGGCAAATACCCTAAAGACCTGGCTCTGCTGCAGAGCAATGGCGCTCTAAAAACCTCTCAATAAAATGAACTGAAGCCTTGGTAGCCCTGCCCCAGTCACACTCATCCTTGTGCTGTACCTGATAGTGTGGGACAGGGCCAGGATCCCCAGCACGAAGAAATACATGGAAAGCAGAAGATTGATGTACTCTTGAGAGAATATCTGCAGGACAAAACCACAGAGGGGTTAGTAACCACACCATCCTCCCCATCCTCATGCTCCTGTTGGCAGCTGCTGTGCCAGTGCTCCAGGGAGATGAGAAGAATAGCTGGAATAACCCAAATTCCTGCATGCTGAGGGAGAATATGTTAGAAATAGCCATGTGCTCAAAGAACAAGCTGTTGCGCATCTGTGAGCTGCTCAGGTCAAAAAATAACTCCAGTGCTGCAGAAAGGAGGCCAGAGCTTCCCCCACAGAGCAGGGAGTGAGGCACTGCTCCCAGGGGCTGCCCAGGCCCAGGGGAGCAGCAGCATTCCCTGCCCTAATTAAACAGGGCGTTATTAGAACTCCTGCTCTCCAAGACACATGCTCCCTTACTGAATCATCCCCCTACAAACCAGCGTGGAGGGATCCTGGGGCCCTCCGTGCTGTCCTGGAAGGAGGATGCTGGAATAGGAGAGCACGTGGCACACAGCCATCGGCAGAGAAGGGACTGAACTGCACCATTTCCAACTCTGCACCTTAACCCTCACCTCCTGGCCAGCCAGGAGCTCCCTGGCACCTTGCAGGGATCCCAAAACAGCACAGCTGGAAGCTGTCCCACAGGACCACTCTGTGCTGCAGCCCCACAGCTCCCCAGACCCCTTTGGGAGCTCAGCCATGTGCCAGACCTGCATGGGCAGCCCAAGGTGCTTGAGGCCAAGACATCTTCTCCACACCACCAAAAGCACGTGCTGCTGAGAGCGCCCATCCATCAGTCAGGTCATCTGACTCTGCCTGTGGGCTCTGAACATCTAAAAGACTTCACCTGATCACACAGGGGCTCCTCCAGGCCTGCAGCCGACATGGCTCCAGGAGTACAGCATGGAGTACAACTCAGAGGCAGCAGCATTTGCCCCTCAGAATCCCTGGCACCCTCTGGCTCCAGCCTGTGCCCTATCAGGTTGGCCCATGGAGGCAGGAAGAGCTCAGGGCTATTTGCTCCTCGGCAGCTCTCCAGAACCAACCTGTGCACAAACAGGCTCTGATTTCCCCCAAGCTGTGACAATTCAGGCAAGAACTGACATCCTCCTGCATGGTGACACCAAAGAGCTCGATCTGTGCAGCCTGACACACCTTCTGTCCCAACACTAAGGGCCAAAACCAGAGTCAACCCGTTATAGGAGCTCCTGCCAGGCAGGAAGATGTCCTGCCCCACTTCCAGTGCCACTCACTTACTTTAAAGAAGAGGTAGAGCCCCAGGAGGGTGCAACTGGCAACAATGGGAAAGCGAGCAGCATCTCGGCTGGTAATGGTCTCTGGCATCTCCGAGGAGTTCTGGGGAGAGAAGGAGAGGACAGGAATGGATCAGCCTCTGCTCTGGCTTCACTCCTGAGCAGGGGCTGAACAGACACAACATGCAGGGCTCCACAGTGGTTTTGAGAGGGACAAAACACCCACTGGCCCCTGCTATATCCGGAGGTGAGGCTGTGTCAGAGGCACAGCCTGAGATGGAAAACACAAACCTTGCACTTGTCCTTCCCAGGGCAGCCACAATTTACTGCTTTTCTCCTCTTGGAGAAGGAAATAAAAACCCCGTGCTGGCGCTGTTCCTTTCTCCCCTGCCCAGAGGGGAGCTGGGCTCCCTCACCGCTCACGCCCAGCCAGCCCCATCTGTGCCACCATCTGTGATCACCCTGTGCACGATGCGTCTCTCCAGCCACCTTCTCATCCCTCACCTTGCTCTTGGGACACTTCTCGTGCTCAAAAGCCCCAAATTTATAAACCCCTTCCAAGACATCTTTACACCAGCTCAACTAGCCCCTTTCAAGCCATTTCCTGCGGGAGGCTTTCAGAGGAGGCACAGAACTGCCTGTTTTCTGCTTGTTCCCTGCCTGCTCCCTGCCCGCTCCGGGCCCAGCTGGCTGCTGCTCAGAGATCTAATCTCACTCAGGCAAACACCTGCGGCCAGCACAGATCGAGGGCACCTCAAAAGCCCTTGTGCAGTTTATCCTGGGCACAGCAGCTGTCATGCTGTGCCCGGCAGCGCACAGGTGCCCAAATTCCTGCTGCTCCCCGCAGGGTGAGAGATGAGAACCCCCCGGCTCTGAAGCATGGCTGGGCTCTGTTCACAGGCCCCCAACTGCCTGGGCTGCCAGAAGCCCCCCAAGATCAGCTAAAGCCCCTGATATGAGGCTTAAGGGCACACAAGGAGATTTTAAAAATAGTAATACATCAGACTGTGTAAAACAGTCCTTCCTCCTGAGCTACAGCAGCCCAAGCACTGGGATTTAAGTCCCTGCTGTGAAATGCAGAGAATAGCAGGAGGAGTACTGGGACAGAACAGGGTGTGCAGGCAGGAGACCATCCCCGGACCAGCCCCAGTGCCGTGGGGCAAAGCCACACACGAGTCCCCCCAACAGCTCCTCTTGAGGAGGGACAAGGGACGGTTGTGTTTTGCAGCACTTGAATTTATCGGGGCGGTGAAGACGTGGCTGGAGAAGTCCCGGGGGAAGCCAGCTCTCTCTCCGGGGTCCCCTGCGTCTCCAGGCCCAGGGCCGGGACGGGGAATATGCAGCTGCCGGTCCGCCCGTGGAACGGGGCGCCCGGAGGGGGCCCTTGGGGAGGGGCGAGGCCTATAGGCCCGGCTGCCCCGAGCCGCGGGGGTACCTTGCTCTTGGCGCAGCTGACGGAGCGCAGCGCCCCGAAGAAGATGGGCAGCAGCGCCATGAGGACGAGGCTGCCGTAGGCCAGCGCCATGCCCTCGGGGGTGGCGGGCGGGCGGGCGGGGGTCCCGGCCCCGGGCGCGGCCCCGGCGGCGCTGCCGTTGTGCGCCGCGGGCTCCTCCATGGCGGCTGCTCCCACCGCGGTCCGCACCGACACGTCCCCTTACCGGCCGGAAGTGCGTCACGCGTAGCGGCGCTGAAGCCGGCCCCGCCCCGGCGGCCCCGTTGCCAGGAGAAGGGCAGCGCCCGGCGCCGCCATCCCCCGGGCTGCGGCCCTGCCCGACCCTCCCGGGCCGGCCCCCGCTGTGTGAAGGGCCGGGGAGAGCCCGAGGAGGTCCTTACGTGCTCCCCCCCGGAGCACGAGCGAAGAGGTGGCAGCTCCAGGTGCCATCGACCCGAGCGAGTTGGGCTGCCCTGGGTTTTCCTGCCCCTCACCGTTTTCCAAGGGCTTCCACCCCTGTTCTTGGGAATCCCCCTGACTGCTCCCAGCCCACCCGTGGTCACAGCCAACAGCCCTCTGTAAAATGCCTTCTAAATGGCAGCAAATTCTCCCGGCGTGCTGGACTGGGACCAGGGCTCTGCTGGAAATGTGTGTTTTCCTCGCAAATACTCCAAGCCACTGGCAGCTCGGCTGTGCCACCAAGCATTCTTCTCCTCCTCCTCGCCGAGACGAAAGTCTGCTGAGGAACAAAAACTGGTGAAGATTTGAGCCCAGTGAAATGGTGCTGCCCCCAGTTTAGATCTGAGGTATGGGCAGGAGATGGGAGCACAGCAGGGATTAAAACGCAAGTCTTTAATTTTTTAAAAATGTCTCTTAAATTTTAGATTTTAAATAAAATCTATTTCAGGACCAGAGTGATTCATAGTTCCGTGTTTCGGGCGGAGGGCAGATGGGAAGGCCTCCTGGGAGCCCCTCTCTGCGGGGTTGGCCTTCTGCCCGGGATGCTGCCCTCTCCCTGTGACTGCTGTTCCCAGAGCGGAGAAGGATGGGCAGCAGCAGGCAGCGTGCCCACTCACCCCACTGCATCCCACCCTGCTGCCTGCCATGGCCCAGCCTGGCACAGCACAGCTCCTGTGCCCCCTCCGGGGGGCTCATCTGCCTTTTAAATCCCAGCCTGGCTTGGGAATCCTCACAAAGGGCAGGGTCGCTGTGCAGAGCGAGATGGGGGAGTCCGGGGCTGCTGTCCCAGGGTGGCCACATGCCAGCGGGGTCCTGTGGAGGTGGGAGCAGGGTGGGGAGCAGGGTGGTGGGCACCGGGGCTGATGGCACCAGGGAGCCCGTGGGACTGGGCAAGGCTGTACTAGGGCTGGTGGCCACCCAGGGATGGATGGCATTGGGACCGATGTCCACCCAGGGAGAGATAGCACTGGAGCCAATGGCCACCCAGGGGCAGATGGCACTGGGATAGCTCCGAGAGCATTCTCTGGAGCAGCTGATAACACTGACACCTGGCACCACCTTCCCCAGGAGTGGGCCCAGATGAGGGCCACAGGCAGTCCCTGGCCCCCTTCCAGCACCTCCTCCTTCCACCCTCTCTCCGTTTCCCAGCGCCTCACTGTGGCCCCCCTTGGCCTCTCCTCCCACTCCTCCCATCCTCCAGCACGGCCGCATTTTTCTGGGTTTGAGCTCATTCTTTCCACTCCCCTCTCTGCTGGCTGCCAACTTTCCATCCCATGGCCCTCCTCCCCCGTCTCCTGCCACAGGGAAACACCAGCTGCAGCTGCGGGAGGAACCGGCAGCAGCAAAGAGCCCCTGTCCCTCGGGTGCAGCCCCCAACCCTGGCGTGGCTGACGCTGTGTGAACCATGGCATCGCTTCCAGCAGCACCAGGAATCGGCGTGCTGGGAGCTCCAGGGCAGAGCAGTAGGAGCAGAGCAGCAGCAAGGATGGAACAGCAATGCCATGGGCACTAAGCAGCACGGAAAAAATCTGAGCACCCACCTCCCCATTTCTGAGGACAAAGCTTGGGATTTGCACCTCTGGAGAGACTAGTTACCCATAGGAACAGGGTGCTGCTCCATCCCAGTGTCCAATTTGTGCAGCCATAGCCAGTGGTTCCCCACAGTCTGACCGCAGAGCAAGCGGAAATTCCTGACCCAGGCAGGAGGGCACCGCTGATCCTCCCTGGCATCGGGCCCAGGGTGCTGAGCAGGTTCCCCCATGGCATTCCAGCTGCCGGATGGCAGCACAGCTTAAAAACAACAGGCAAAGCCCACACGGCTCCAGCATTGCCTCCCTGGGTGCCCAGGGTCACTCTGCTTGCTGCAGCCAAGCACGTCCCTTCCTGGCTATGCCATTCCACTTGGCTCCTGCTCCCTGCCCCTTCCTGGGGCACCGGGAGCCACCAAGCGCCCAGCTCCCTGCTCAGGCTGCAGCTCCTACGGTGCTCAGGGTCTTGAAACCTGCAGCTCAGCAGAGCTCAGCCCTTCCCAGAGGCTTTTCCAGAGCTGGGAGGTGCAGGGGGCTTCCCAGGGTATGATGCTGGACCACTGGGTGAGGAGCTGGGACCTCCACAAAGGGTGGCCAAAGGAAGCCCTGGACAGAGGCTCTCCCTGCCCCAAGATATTCCAGCTAATGGAGAAGGAGCTGGCCAAGGCCTGGCTAGAGCAAGTAGCAGATCCTCAGCCCTGGCCACAGGCAAGGAACAGAGCTTCAATCTGACCATGTGGCTCTGGGATGTGGCTCCCCAGGGCAGAGACCCAGCGGAGAACAGCACCTCCCCGATGTGGTTTATTCTGCAGATCAAGGGTTTTCCCATCGCACCAGTACAGAGAGAGCACAGAAACACTGGTGCCAGTGAGACATGGCACAAAGCCCTGGTACAGCAGGATCAGGATGCCAGGTGATGCCGCTGGTGCTTCCCTGCCACCTCTTCCCAGCCAGGCTCCAGGCTGTCCGAGGTGGATACTGCCACGGTGCCCATGCCAGTCCCTGATGCCCTGCAAAGGACGGCACTGCGAGCGGGACCTGCCACACTCCTGGCAGCCTCTAGCCCTGCTCTGGGGCACAGCCACCCCTCACCTCCAGCTCTGCAGGAGCAGCTGTGATCCAAAATCTCATCACCCCAAGTGCAGGTACCCGTCCCATCCTCCGCTCCATGGACCTGGTCCCACTTATCCCTTCTCCCGGAGGGGAGTGGCTGGATCCGGAGCACCTTCGCATCCCTCAGCACCAGTGAAAACAGCTCCACATCCTCAGCATCACTCCAGCCCTGTCTGAGCTCTCCGCAGAGCCACCGGCCACGCTGCTGGCAGAGAGTGGAGTCCCAGCCGGCGTGTGTGGAGGGACGGGACTGAGGCTCTCAGAGCACGGACAGGTCATGGCAGGACTTGGAGCGGACTTTGAGGGCCACTTTGCTGCTGTTCCTGGCCACCAGCCTGTCGAGGAAGTGCCGGGCTCTGCTAGTGAGGCTCTCCTTGTGCTTCTGGCCAGGCGTGGGGTGCATGTGGGACTTTCTGCCCCCTTGGCGCAGGCGGATCTGCCGCACCACCCCGTCGAAGAGCTCGGCCACGTTGTGCTGCAGAGCCGCCGATGTCTCAATGAACTTGCAGTCGAAGACGGCGGCACAGGCCTGGCCCTCTGCAAGAGAAGGGCAGGGAGGGGGCATGGCCCTGCTGGCACCCCAAGTGCTGTGGGACGGGCACTGCCACATGCACAACAGCAGCTACACGTCCAAGGACAAGGGGACAGATGTGGGGGAAGCAGCTGGGCGTGGAGCCCCCTCACGGAGTCTCCACCAGCCAGAACCTTCACCCCCTACTCACCTTCTTCGGACACCTCACGGCACCGCACCAGGTCAGTTTTGTTCCCCACCAGGATGATGGGGATGTCCTCAGCCTGGCGCGCGCGGCGTAGTTGGATGCGCAGCTCTGAGGCGCTCTCGAAGCTGTCCCGGTCAGTGACAGAGTAAACGATAATGTAGGCGTTCCCCACCTGCAGGCAGTGGCTGCGGCGCTGGCTCTCCTCACCCTGTCACCACATGGGGAATGGATGTCACCACTCCGTGGCCATGACCACTTCCAGGGGACAGCAGAGCACCCTGGCACTTATGGGACCTGTCAGCGCACCTCACCAGCCCCCACCCTGTGGGGAATAGATGTGTGACCCTATTAATTAAATGCAGATTAAAAGCTCTTGATTTTGAGGGGAGCGTTTGGGAGTTTTCCTCTCTATCAACAACAAACTGTGGCAGTGGGCTCAGCTTGATGTGGGGAGGTGAGGCTGAATCCCCTGGGAATGCGCTGGGACAGTGTGGTGGGTGCTGCACCCTGCATGATCCAGGCACTGCTAGGCAGGGTGGGAATAAGGCATTGTGGAAAAAAAGGGGCCATTTTCAGGGTGTTACAGTGCTGGGGCATCTCTGGGCAGTGCAGGTACGTGCCAAACACAGCCTCAGTCCATGTGGGTGCTGCACCCCTGTCCCACAGCTTGGGCACTGACTCCATCCCCGCTCCCGGGGACTCAGTGCCTGGTGGCACCTACAGGTATGCAGGGCCCTGGCATGAAGGGAAGGAGGGAGGCATTTGGAGGGAGGTATGACAGCACCACTGGTATTTCTGCCCAGGAGATACCTCATGTGCTGGGCATGAGGAATGCCCTGTGCCAGGCTCTTGGGGCACCGTTCTGGCCGTTAAAGCACGTGTTCTGGCTGGCGATACCGACTCGTGGATTTACCCAGTTGGATCCGTCAGTCCCATTCCCAAATCACTTCCATGCATTTTGAAGTGGGTTATGGAATAAGAACCCACACCAGCGAAAACACGGTGGGCAGCCTCTCATGCCCAGGGAGGGTGGGCACAGAGCTGGGCAGAAATGTCACCCCAGCCTGTCTTGCCCAGTGTGTATCCCCTGTTCAACAGTGGTGAGCCCCAGACACGGACAGGGGAGCCGCAGGTTGCCCTTCAAAGCGCTCAGAGGCCCCAAGACAGCATCTGTGCCCGTACAATGTCCCCTGGGCACATCCTGGCTCACCCAGCTCACTCCAACACCCAGCCCTGCCGTACCCGCTGCTCTGGCTCCCAGGTGTCCAGCACCAGCAGCGTGGTCTCCTCGCCGTCCACGGTCAACCGGCGCTCGTATGCGGCCCCTGCGGGACAGCAGGAGAACCCGGTCGGTGCCACACTTCCCAGCCAGCCGGGTCCCGGCTCCCGGGCTCCTCTCCGCCTCAAACGTGGGTTTGTCCCATCATGGGGCCACGGGATGCCCCGCAGGTGACCCTGCAGCAAATCCTCCCACCAAATCCACCAGATACTCACCTCCGTGCTGGTCCAGCAGGTCCCTCTCCTGGACGCCGGCGAAGAGGTTGGCCAGGCTGGTCTTCCCCACGCCGGGGTCACCCAGCAGCACCACTCGGAACCGGGGCTCCCTGAGTCTCGGGGAGCCCGAGGAGGCGGGGGACCAGCTGCCGCGGGGGGCCCTGCCGCTCGGCTCGGAGGCGGTGTGGCCGAGCTGGGGGTGACAGGGCTCACTTCGCGAAGTGGCCCCAGAGCCACCCGGCCGCGGGAGCGGGGTGCTGGCCCTCCGCCGCAGCGGGTTCCTGCTCCCGGGCTGCGTGTTCAGGGTCATCGCCGGCACCGAGGGCAGGGGGGCTGTAAGGTGGGCGGGGGAGTGGGCGTCGCCCCGAAGGGCACCTGCACCCGGCAGCCCCCGACCGCGCCGCAAGCGCTCCTGGAGCCGCTCCCGCTCTGAGCAGGCTGCAAGTCGGGCACAACTTTCCCGGGACACCCGCACCGCAATCCGCCCTGGGCTTTAAGCCCCGGGAGGTGGAGCCCCTCGCCGCTCCGATCCCTCCCCCGCCGGACACACCCCCCCACCCCGCACTGGCCTCGGTCCGGACCAGCCGCCCTGTCCCGGTCCCCGAGGCCCCCTCGGTCCCCTCGGGGCTTGCGGTGCCGGGAAACGGCGAATTTCCCCGGGACGCGTACCCTCGGTCATGGGGAGCAGCGGTTACATCGGGATGCTGCGGGATGCGCTGCCACGGGCGGCGGCTCCACCACGCTCCGGTCCTGTGTGGAGCAGCGTCCTCCCGGTTCCCGGCCGTGGTCTCACCACCCAGGCTCGGTTCCGCCAAGGAAGGAGCGAGCCGAGCCCGGTCCAGTGCTTCCCTGCCCAGGGGAGGATGTGATTTTTCAGGACCTAGAAGCGCGGAGCCCGGCTGTGCAGCTCCGTCTCCAAGATGCAATGACGGAACACAAGGCTGGGACTCTCCTGGCACTGGCAATAGCAGGAGCTGTTTTCATTTGAACTTGTCTGTTGATCCCAGACACTGTCAGCACTGTCCCAAACTGTCCCAGTGCAGGCACTCTTCTGACCCTACACTGGGTCACCAGTGCAGCCCACACTGGGATACACTGGCAGAGCCTCATGGCCCCAGGGCTGGTTCCAGGACATCCCTCATGATCAGAGCACAGCGATGGGGAGGGCAGATTCCTGTAACACCTTTATTGTGCCATAAAACCACATCAGCAAATGCCCAAGGTGCTGAGCAGGACTGGGGGGAAGAAGGGCTGAAGGCAATGGTGTCAGCTTGGCAACCTCGTCCAAGCCTGGCCACTCCAGGCACTGGGCAAAGGGCTGGCATCAGATGAGCGACACCTCCTTGGTGGGAATGTTGAGGACCACCTCAGTACCCAGCATGCACCTGAGAGAGAGGAGAGTTAGGAGGGGCAAAGCTCAGAGTGGGAATAAGCCGCTGTGCTTTGGCTGTTTTGGTATGAGGAGGAGCAGGAGCAGGAGCAGGGATGGTCTGCTCAGGTGGTCTGTGCTCAGAGGTGTCCCGTTCCCTGCATGGCAGTCCTGTCGTCAGGGGGCACGATGTGGGTGGAGGGAAGCCTGCCTTGTGTCAGCTGTGCTACCCTCTCTGTGTCCCCAGGGTCCTGCACTGGCTTTCGGTGGGGACAGCCCCGATGCTTGTTCTGGGACTTTGGACCATGCAAGCAGCTGGAGAAGAGTGAAACACTTTTAAACCAAGTGAGGGTAGTGCCCAGCTCCTGTTTAGTGTAAATCAGAGCCAAACCTGACCCCCAGCCAACCCAGCAGTATTTTCTCATGCCTCATGATATGCCACAGTCACTGACCACTCTGCCAACCACCAAAATCTCTTCCAGACCAAGCCCTGCTCCACCACCCTCAGACCACCCTCTGTATGGCAGGCTCAGCTCTTGCCAGCCTTCCCAGAGCAGCAGAGCCAGACACAACTCCTGGGCTCTGAGAGGGAGAAGGAATGAATTCAGCTGCTCTCACTGTCAGTCCTGAAAAACAAACAGAAGCAGAGAAAGCCCGTTGGAGCAGCCAGGTACATCTGCTTTCTCGCAGTGGGGACAAGCGCAGCAAGCTGGGCTTGCTCAGAGCTGCCTCATCCATCTCCGTCTCAGCCGAGGACAAATTGTGCATCCAGAGTGTCCCAGCATAGGGCTCAGACCTACTGAAGAAATCCACCCAGGGCCCCTGGAAACAGGAGGATTTTTAAGGAGGGGAAGTTGAAATGCAGATGGGAATGCATACAGGGGGGTTACAGCTCCTCTGAGCTCCAGTAACATGAAGGGACCCGGGGAGGGACAGCATGAGAACTGTGCTCCTCTGCACCCTCACATTCCCAGGCTGAGCAGTTTGTGGCAGATTTTGCTCTTTCAAGATGCAAGTCCAGTGTCTGGAAGCAAAGGGTTAATTAGCAAAACGAAGGGCTGGTGATGTCGTGTGAAAAGTTGCAGAGAGGTCAGTGGGAAAGGGCTGAGGATGGTGGAGAGGGCTCTGGCACAGACTCCTGCCTGTCAGGGCGGGTAAGCACCAAATGCCTGACTTGTGATGTTACAGAAACTTTCCACTTGGGCCTTCCTGCTATTTTTAACTCTTCTCCCATCCACCCTCAGTAACCCCAGCCCCACCAGCTGCTGAGGCTAATTAATTCCCCTTTTTTATCATTTTTTTAAACAGAAAAAAATTAAGTTCCACTAATCTATCACACAACTACTTGTCTCCTCCCTCCTGACATATTCCAGGCTTTCGTCCTCTTCAGCTCGTGCCTCCATGGCTACAGCCATATCTGTCTTCCAGCTAAAACCCAGACCCTGGTGCAGGAGATACAGCCCCCCCTTGACACCCACACCACTGCTGCTCTGCTGGGTGAGTGTCTGCCCAACTGGGTGATATCTTCATGAAAAATAAGCCCTGGGTGCACCCGGGGGGCAGGAGCTGGGATAGGCCAGGAAGGAATGATCCCATGAGCAGACCCCCACTGAACACAGGTTGCCGTGTGTCACAGGGCTCTCTCCCTCCTGGCAGGCTGATGGGAAGATCATCCCCACAGAGCAAATGGGATTCATTCTCAGAAATGGAATTGTTTGACATTTATAAGATCAACACAGTGTCTTTAACCGAGGATGGAAAGCAAAGGTAACATGACTGTATAGACTCATTTCACAGTGATGTGAGCAACTATAGCTTCCCAGATTATTTTCCATTGTTTTTTCTGTGTCCTGGAGTTCTGCCCTCACTGTGTCCAGCCAGATCTGACAGCAGGTCTGCACCACGGCCTTCATCTTCTGCACAGGGAGAAATCCAGTCACTGCTCATTCCTCAGAGCTGGGAAATGTCCTCTTGCACCAACCCTGACCTTACCCTCAGGCACTACTGCTTGCACTGGCAGCACGGGGGAATCTGTCACCGTGCCTGGTGCCACTCCACACAGGAGTGACTCTGGGAAGCAGAGTGGTGCTCCAGCAGCCAGCTGGAGCCAGGGGCAGTATGGAGGAATGGATTTAGTAGGCCGTTGCAGGGGTGATACTGCTGCTGGTCTGTGGAGAACCCCTCCCGGCTGGCTCTTTTGTCCCTTTGGCAGCCTCTGTGCCTCCTAGGACACTCCTGCATCCCATTGATCCCATCCTCTGCCCTCCAGGGACCCCCAGGCCCCATTGCCCCCCCGGGAACCCCTCTTCTCTAAGGCCCTGGGGATGCCCCGTATCCCCCGTACTCCGAGCCGGTCCGCACAGCGACAGCGGCTGGGCCCGGGGACCGGGCGGGGCCCACGCTCACGGGAACGGGCGGAAGGGACGCCCCCTGCCGGCTCCGCCCCGGCACCGCACCGGGACAGGATCACCGGGACGGGATCACCGGGACGGGATCCACCGGGCGGGGTCTGGGTGTCCGGGACTGGAAGCAGCTGGGGCAGCCCGAGCAGCCCGGCGGAACTGGCCCCGTGGGGCGGGGACTCGGCTGCTACGGGGCGGCCGGGGCCGGGAAGGAGCAGAGGAACGGCCCGGGGAGCCCGGGGAGAGGCGGCCCCAGTGCACGGGACCAACGGGGATGGGCAGCCGCCTCCGGCCCCACAGAGCTGCTCTACGCCACGGGCGTTGTGTGCTAATGCGCACCCACCCGGTCCTGCCGGCGGAGGGGCAGCGAAGACCGGAGGTGTGTGGGAGCGGCCGAGCAGGTGCCCCGTGCCAGAGCCATGCGGGTGACTGCTGCCGGGCATGACCTCCGGCTATACCGAGCGGGAACGGCTCGGGGAGGCGCCGCCTGCGGGCCCGGTGCAAAGCCTCGGTGGAGGACTGCGGTGCTCCCTGCGCAGCGGGGCTCCAGGACGGCGTGTGCAGCACCCGGAGCTGCGGGCCGGGCCGGCGAGAGGGCAGGCCTAGGGGCAGACCCCAGTGCCCCGGCTGGCCGCAATGTCAGGGCAGCCGGCAAGGTCGGGACAGGCCACAGCTCCCGCTCAGACCGCAGGACGGCGACAGCCCGCGGTGCCCGGTCAGTCGCGGTGGGTGTCCGGTCAGTCGCGGTGCCCGGTCGGGTCGGGCGCGGCCCCGCGCGCTCCCCTGTCACCACAGCAACTGGCGGCGGCGCCGACAGCCAATGGGCGCGGCCCCCGGCGGGCAGCCCGCGGTCTCCGGGGCAACAGCGCCGCCGCCACCGCCCCATTGGTGCCGCCCAGAGGAGGGGGCGGGGCCTGACCGGGAGGGGCGTGGCCCCACTCGTGGCACCGGGGAGCCGCGTGTCCGCCTCGTGGGCAGCGCGTTCCCCGCCCGGCGCGCCCGTCCCCGCCCGGGGCCGATCCCCGGGGAGACGCTGCTGGCATGGGTGGCGGGGACACGTCCACGAAGGCGTCAGTGTTCCCACATCGCGTGGCGCTGAGCTGTGCAAGCCCTAGTGAGCGGCCCGGGGACTGTTTCGGGCCAGGGCTCTGCCGGGGCGACCGGGAACAGTGGGTGTCCCGGGAGCCCGGTGGGTCGGCAGGGCAGGGTTCAAGCGCAGCATTCCGGCATGATACTCGGTATCCCGGCCGGTCAGAGCCGTGCACAGGCTCCCGGCGAACCGCGAGGGGTGTGGGTGTTCCCGGGGGTGCGGGTGTCAGGGTCACCGGGGACATCGGGGTTTCCAGATCGGGGGAGCAGCGGGTTACTGACAGGAGCTGGAGCATCCTCGGGTGGCACAGAGAGGTACCGGCGTACCGAGATGCTGGTCTGAAGGTACCGAGTGTCACCGGGGGTTCTGTGCTGCTCAGGTCGGGGTACTCGGGGCTGCTGCGTTGCCCGTGGGGGCGGTATCGGGGGCATCGGCGTGCCGGATTACTGGGGGGTAGCGGGGCGTGCCGTGTCAGCCGAGGGGGGATACCGGGAGTACCGGGGAGTACCAGGGTACCGGGGCGTGCCGGGTAGCCGGGCGGTACCGGGGGTACCGGGGCGTGCCTCCCTGCCATTCTCTCCAGCAACCCCTCTCGGCGGGCGCCCATTGGCTGAGCGGGATCTGCCCCCCGCCCCGCGGCCAATGGGCGGCGGGGGGCGGGGCCCCCCATTGACAGACCCGGCGCGGCGGTGTTTACCGGGGGCGGCGGGGGCGGGGCGGCGGCGGCTATAAGAGCGGCACCGGGGGGCGTGCGGCTCCTGGGCTGCCCGCACCGCCCCCGCGCACCTCCGACCCGCACCTGGACCCGCCACAACCACCCCACTTCGTTCCCGACCGAAGCATCTGCCGACTTAACAGGGGAGGCATCACCGGGGCGGCGGGGAGCGGAACAACCCCGGGGCGGAGCCCTCACGGCGTGCAGCATCCCCGGGCAGTGCGGAGCATCCCCGAGCCGGTACAGAGCATCCCGGAACATCCTCGATCCGGCGCCGAACATCCCCGGGTTGGTGCAGAGCATCCCCGAGACGGTACAGAGCATCCCGGGGCATCTTCAGACCGGTACCAAGCATCCTCGAGGTGCTACAGAGCATCGCGGAGCATCCTCAGACCGGTACCGAGCATCCTCGAGGTGCTACAGAGCATTCCGGAGCATCCTCGGACCGGTGCAGAGCATCCCGGGACAGGACCGCTGCAAAGCATCTCCGAGCCGGAGATCCCGGGGCTCTTCCGGAGCATCTCCGCGGCCGCCGCCCCGGCGGAGCCGGCCCCGCCGTGCGCCCCCGGGCCCCGTCGCGGCCGCCTG